>CP139501.1:237768798-237894542 GCA_021014915.2 Artemisia tridentata subsp. tridentata | reverse complement strand
TTTTCCTAGTCGAATGAACCAAGTCCAAAAATATTAAAAAGACATATAAAGGTTCGATATGCATTATAAGTTCAATTTAGGTCTCGTTAAGTGATTAAATGATGAAACGTGACATGAATAAATATAGAGCTTATTTTCTAGCCATCCAATGAGATAGGAGGTCAATAAAATGAACAAAATGATATACGAGAGAATAAAATAAATGAGGAAAAGCTCATACATGAACTCGCCTAAAATAGAAAACGTATGAACAAAATAAAAAACGCATGTATGTATGAAAATGAGCTCGAATGGCTTACCACACCAAGAATGGTAGTGATATCACGTCGAGATGGACTAGGAGCAAGAGTTTTTGTTCGTTACTTGATAGAATGGTCAAAAAGGAATCGGGATCATTAGTTTTTACGTTTGGAAATGGATCAAATGGCTAGGAAAAATGGTTCTAATCTCTTGGGAGGTCTCGGTAGTAGAAAGTTTAGGAGAATATGTATGAATGCAAGTTTGAGTGTGAAATGAAAGTGTGTGTATTCATTCATATAAATGCATGTACGTACTATGCTTAATGTATTTTAATGGTCAAGTTGGAACTATATTCGATTTGTAGCTGTAGAAGATAAGGGGACATGAAGAATATTTTCTAGCTAGCAACTTGAGTATGAGTTCAAGTTGGTGTGAATGTGTTTGTGTTTCGGCTAGATCAAGTGGCATATATATGTATGGTACTCGACATACTTAAAGGGTCCAAACAATGTTCAACGTGACCAAATGTATTAGAGGGAGTGTGAAAATGTTCAAAGAGGTTAGTTGGCCAATACAATGTCAAACACATAGGTAAAAATAGGTTTTTGGTCGAGTTGGTATATATTTGAGTGAGTTGTATATGTGTTCGAATGAGACTAGCCTTAGGTTTCGTTTATGAATTAAACGCTCGAATTAGACTTCATGATTTGTCGTTACTAAATCTTTGGAATATAGAGATTCGAACCATGTAAAGAAAAGGGTGGTTTGTGTGTCGAATTGTGAAATAAAACAGGCCAAGTGAATGTTGTTGGATCAATTAGTAATAAAAGAAAAATGAGAACTTGAGCTAGAATAGTATTGGGCTTGAATAGTAACTGGCCAAGAATAGAATTAAGGGTCCGTTTGGTGTTTATTTGTGTATTGGACTTTCGTGGTGCGCGTGTGAGCTCGTTCCAAAGTATCGGGTATCACGTAACAATGTTTGAAATATAGAATGTAATAAACAAAATTATCAAATTTTGCTCGGAAAATGGTTAAGTGAACAGTAACGATAGGTTAATACTAGATTAACGTTCACTAATGACTAGGGAATTCTACGGGTTGCTACAGTTCCTACCCTAAATCTTGAATCTCGTCTCGAGATTCAGTCTGTGTTATCTGTTTAAAGATGCTAACGAATAGTCGATGTGTAAAGTTTAAAGTAATCAGGCAAAAACTTTATGTATCTAGGGTAGAATACTACTTGTCTAGGGAAAACGTACCCATTATTTGTTAGCTGCATCCAAATGACCCAAATAGAATGCTCTACCACGAGGTGGACTAAGATGGACTCCAGGGTTTGGGTTGTTTCCTTCAATCGCCAAAGCTAGATTTCCCTGTCTTTGTCTAGGTGCTCTATTCAACCTTGGACACATATTCTTTAGGTGATCCGGGCTGTTACATTCATAGCATGCCCTTTGATTATTTCTTATGTTGCCTGCATTCCATGGTGCTCTACACTGATTCGTATAATGACCCAACTGATTGAAGTTTGTACACTCACGGTAGGGCACAGACCCCGGGTGATGATACGTACATTTAGTACACTTAGGATGTGGACCTACATATTCTCTCTTACTAGACCCAGTGGCCATAAAGGTTCTTGTTTTCTTGTTGTCAATTATGGGGACCGTCTGCTTGTCTGGCTCATTCGCCCCTTTCTTTTTATCACCGTTTCTCAGCATTCCAGTCATAATCATGTGGAGTTTGTTAGACTCCTTGGATCGTTTTGAGCCTTAGGGATAACAATAACAATGATAATATATGCAGTGGAATAAGAACAAATCAAAGTTATTGAACAAAGTTTATTCACCATCACCTCCAATTCTACTCGATCACAATAGAACGGTTACTCAACAATAACATGATCAAAGACACCTCTGATCTTGGAGGTAACAAACTAGTTCTAGACGTTTACAATCTACTACGCCCTAGAACACACACACACACACCTTTTGACTACATTATGGAAGACTTGTTAAAACCTATAACCTAGGGTTTACAAAAGATATATACTAAAAATATAAAAGATATCTACAAAATCTTTTCTTTCTTTTGAACTTTTATCTTTTGTCACTTTAAGCCCCTTTTGTTTCATTCTTATATTTATTTTGTCTCATCAAATCAAGAATCCCAACAAATCATCTCATCTATTAGAGTCCCTGCTCTCAATATTGCACTTTGAATTGTAGCCGGCTTAGTTGCTTTCACAGTTCCACAAATTTCAGGGACAAGACCGTAGATGTATCTCTCGGTCCTCTTTGATTCAGGGGTAACCAGATGAGGAACTAGTTTTGCTAACTCATGAAATCGATCTGTGTAGGCTGCATGACCAGCCCCTATCATAGTGTGATGCCAGAGTTCACCTTCCAGCTTTTGCGTTTCATTGTCTGGAAAATATTCCTCTTTTAGCAGTGCCTTGAAGGCGTCCCATGTCATGCCTACAGCTGCTTCTCTGCCTCTAGCTTGAATCTGCGTGTTCCAACATGTTAATGCTTTTCCTGATAGTGAGCATGCAGAATACTTCACCTTCTGATGTGTTCCACAGCTACTAATGTCGATTACTGACTCCATCTTTTCAATCCATCGGGTATACTCTAACGCTCCTTTTGTTTCATTCTTTTATTTATTTTATCTCATCAAATCAAGAATCCCAACAATCTTCCCCTATTTGATGATGACAAAACAAACAAAGTCGTGTACGAACTTCCCTAGATGAAGTAGCAGAAGTTGAGATGTGATCATCTCCCTGAATGAAACAAATTCGTCTTCCTTGTCTTCCCCTTAAGCCATGTCATGCCATCATAATATTTCTTCCCCTTTTTGTTATCACCAAATAGAGAATGAATAAACAATAGAAACTTCCCCTCAAGTGATGCATGTACATCAAATCCAATAACTCTCTTGTGTGTGTGAACTTCCCCTGTGTGTGTGTAAACCAATAACTCCATACATACTTCCCCTTACTCCTCGTAACTTGCAGCAGTATCAATCATGTAAGCCCGGCAATAGAAACTCGTAATACGAGCAGCAGTATTATAAAGCTAGCAGCAGAAACTTATCGCTAGCAGTAGTATCAATGAAGCACAGCAGTAGAAACAAATAAGCGTAGCAGCAGAATCAATAAACGAGAAGCAGATCCAATTTTCCCATATGCATTTTTCGATCAGATCCACTTCAAGTAATGATTCAGTTTGACCACATAATATTACAACAAACGACAAACAATTTATTACACTGGCCCACATTCACCACCGATCTATGATTAACTATTAAAATACGAGGTGAATATTGAAGATCAGATGTGGAATCATGCAACAAACTCAATTATTGTTCCACTGACCATTAAATTTAACTCACCGACCTATGATAAGAAATTATCACCAATTGAATATTCAATAAAGCACACCGACCAATTGATAATAATTTGCCACGATCACAGTAATTCTTATCAAAAGTTGAAGACGATAAACAGTAGCATTAAATCTTGAGACAGTACGAGGAAAATAAAATCAGCCAAGCGACAAACAAAATTAATATATCACTGACCATGTGCTTGTCGACAAACCTATCAATTTGTTGAATGTCTTTGTCGCCACTCAGAGAAACCTTTATCAAATCATCGTAGCTACACCAAATCAGTTTCTCCGACAGTAAAAACCTTGTAATCCCTAGGTGACGAGCTCCCCAATCTCTGATACCAATTGTGGAGTTTGTTAGACTCCTTGGATCGTTTTGAGCCTTATGGATAACAATAACAATGATAATATATGTAGTGGAATAAGAACAAATCAAAGTTATTGAACAAAGTTTATTCACCATCACCTCCAATTCTACTCGATCACAATAGAACGGTTACTCAACAATAACAGGATCAAAGACACCTCTGATCTTGGAGGTAACAAACTAGTTCTAGACGTTTATAATCTACTACGCCCTAGAACACACACACACACACCTTTTGACTACATTATGGAAGAATTGTTAAAACCTATACCCTTGATCTCTTTATATAGTAGAGAACTAGGGTTTACAAAAGATATATACTAAAAATATAAAAGATATCTACAAAATCTTTTCTTTCTTTTAAACTTTTATCTTTTGTCACTTTAAGCCCCTTTTGTTTCATTCTTATATTTATTTTGTCTCATCAAATCAAGAATCCCAACAAATCATCTCATCTATTAGAGTCCCTGCTCTCAATATTGCACTTTGAATTGTAGACGGCTTAGTTGCTTTCACAGTTCCACAAATTTCAGGGACAAGACCGTAGATGTATCTCTCGGTCCTCTTTGATTCAGGGGTAACCAGATGAGGAACTAGTTTTGCTAACTCATGAAATCGATCTGTGTAGGCTGCATGACCATCCCCTATCATAGTGTGATGCCAGAGTTCACCTTCCAGCTTTTGCGTTTCATTGTCTGGAAAATATTCCTCTTTTAGCAGTGCCTTGAAGTCGTCCCATGTCATGCCTACAGCTGCTTCTCTGCCTCTAGCTTGAATCTGCGTGTTCCACCATGTTAATGCTTTTCCTGATAGTGAGCATGCAGAATACTTCACCTTCTGATGTGTTCCACAGCTACTAATGTCGATTACTGATTCCATCTTTTCAATCCATCGGGTATACTCTAACGCTCCTCCTTTTCCGTCAAACTCCATTGGCTTGCATGCCGTAAATTCCTTATACGTGCATCCGGTTGTGTGGTTGTTAGTATCATTCCCACCTACACCATTGGTGTCGTCATTTCTGCTTCTGTGGTTTCCCGAGTTGTTGATATGATTGCCAACCTGGGTGATAATAGTAGGAAGCAAGTTTTGAAGCTGTTGAGCGATGATGGCGGAAAAATCAGGATTTCCACCTTCGTTGTTGTCATTGTTACTAATGCCTCGACCACCTCCTCTACCTCCACGTTCACTAGTCCTTCCACCCCTTAGTGTTGCACCTCCTCGGTTAGTGTTGCGGGCTGATCTCCTTGATGCCATTGTCTCTACATGGAAGGACATTTAGCGAACGTCAGAGATGAGGGAAAAACCGTTGACTTATCAATCTATACTTAACTTTCTCACAAAACCGTGTCACTAGCTGTTATCCTAAGGGGTGCCAATGCCGATTAACGTAAGCATGGTTACATATGTCCACATAAGTCGTGATGCATTTATAATTATGTTGGCCAACATAATTATATTTTCCTCCTTTCACACGTGTACATATCACCAAACACACATATCTCAGCGATCGATGTTACTTAACTGGTGAAAGGGTAGGGTGATTATCCCTAAAAAGTATCCTCAAGAGAGATCCCATCCTCGAGCAAAATCATCAAATTTTTCTGCGGCTAAGTGATAACCTTTATTTAACTTAATCCCATGTCTCATCAAACAAGAACTGTCACAAGATCAAGTTAAATGGCTAGTTATCACTGAGATCTACACTTTTGATGACTCGACCAAATTCTGAGATTCCCCTATCAGTACAATACTACAACATCCACCAGCGTGATAGTGATGATGAGGTGTTTGAGCCAAATGATCCTATGGATAGTTACATTTCATCAGCAGGAGGACATAACGAGCTTGAAGGCTATCTTTCTGATGATTATGCGGCCCAGGTCTTTGATTTACCTGGGTAACTTGAGGAATATAATAAGCAGTTTGATTTCAAGCTTCAAGGCCGTTCGAGAATAATCTCTTATTTGGATCTGTTTATTTGTTTGCATGTCGTTTTTGTTTTCAATGGTTGTTCTAGTTGTTGGTAGTAGTTGTTCATTTATGGCATTCATAAATGATATAGTGGTTGTTCAAGCGTTGCTGAGTTAATGTGGCATTTCAGCCACATTCCACTGTACTTGAAACGGTTTTTTGGTTAATATTTTTACCAGGGTGAAGTTCCCTTTTGATGACCCAACCAAATTCTGAGATTCCCCTATCAGTACAATACTACAACATCCAACAGCGTGGAAAATAACGGGAAAAAGTTCTACGTATGCAAGGCGGTAGGGATGAGAGTCTCAATATATATAGTAGTTATAGTCTAGGCACTAAATGCAACCTAGTTCTCTATAACCAAGTCACTGATACCAATCTATAACACCCCCAAATTACCGCAGCGGAACGATAGTGTCAAGGGGTATTACTTCATAATATAGATCAAGGAATAGAAAACGACCTCTAAATGAGACGTTTTGAAATGTTACCATTCGAATTATTTAAAATCAGAGTTACACAAGAGATTCAAAGTATAAAGTTACATAGATGTTTTCAAGATGTATCGAATGGTAAAAGATAAAGATAAGAGTCTCCAAGTATGCAAAAGACTCTAAGATCCATGCATCCATTATCGCCTTATTAACCTGAGAAAAACATGTTAAAAAGTGTCAACCAACGGCTGGTGAGTTCATAGAGTTTAGTTTAACTGTAAAGCATTTAAATAAAGATTTCACAGCAAAGGCACTGTAAATCCACTCAGTCCCAAGCCCCACCCATACAAGACTTACAACCTGTGTGTTTAAAACCCACTGATAAAGTATGAGTAGATGTGTATTTCAGATTATATTCACCTAAGGTCGCGTTATTTCGGACACAAGGGAGGGGACACCTTCCCAAATAGTACGTGTCACCCAAGGTCACGCATCTTGGACACAAGGGTGGGGGCATCATCCCATAATAGTACTATCAATACCTCTCCAATGACTATGAATGGTGTGCATATGAATAGTTTAACATGTTAAGGCACATATTGTAATGAAACTACACATCATATCTAGAAAGTATAAAAGCGTATCGTATCATAAATGTTTTTAGTAATTGCATACCAATGCAAATCATGTATTTGATAAACAAGTAAAGAAATTTTAAGCTCGTATCTCCCCCAAGTAGTTTAAAATGAATAAAAGAGTAAGAGTGGGGCTGATGAACTCAAATAAGTACATTTTATTATCATCATTTATCCTATTTATTTGACTTGTTTTATTATATTATATATGAGAATCGATACATTAATGTTTACTTTAGTAATTCTCAGGTAAAAACAAGCATTATGTGAAACTTGGCGATTTTGGACTAATTATGGAGCAAAACAAGCGAGATGTCAAAAGTCTATTGAAATCTAGAAGATGCGCCGTATCTCACTCAACAGATACGACGCAATATCATACTTAGATGAATTCGAAGACCATTGCCTGATTTTGAAGAATGCGTCGCATGCAATTCTGTCATGCGCCGCATATGAAACTTTGGTCAAAGAAGAAGATCAAGCTCGTTCTACTCCAGATACGCCGCAATATACTTCTAACATACGGCGTATCACTATCAAGATTTCACCAGTTACAATCCAAGACAGCTAAAGTACATGCGCCGCATATAAAGATCAAGTTACGCCGCATCTGAAGACGGTGTACGAATATTCCAGAATATATTAATCTTGGACCCAACGCGAAGTTAAGTCAATGCGCCGCATCTATCAACTCAATGCGCCGCATCGATCCCTCAAACAGAAACTATAAATACCCCAAGGTCAGACGAATTTGAGACATACACATAGAGGAGAGATATAACCCTAGAGCCGAATTCAGACGACCAAGCAGCACAAGACACACCTCAAATAAAGATACAAGAGCTGTAAGAAGGTCCTGCATGTATTCAATTCATTTAGTAGTTTTGTTTTATTGTTTTAGTACGCTTTAATTCATCAGGAGTGATGGGCTTGTGTCATGTGACTACGGAAGATCATGCACTCCCCTTAATATTGCTTTCCCATTAATTAAAGTTTATATGTTGATGTCTTTGGTGACTTTTATTAGTGCATTGATAACCTCTGTGTCTAGCTGAGTCTTGCTTGGGTCGCCATGCCCCTTCCTCGCCTATTTATTAGAGACGCTTGAATAAATAGGATAGACATAAGTAATCATTAAGGGTTTACTCGCCGATAAGATTAGAGCCAACGAGAAAGGTTTAATTATATACACTTCATATAAAACTAGCAATAAAACAAGTGACAAGCTATTTAATTATCAGGACAGGTCTTCTTATTGTCTCGAGTATCTATCTGTGTACGTGTGTGCTAATCGCTGATTCGTGCTCATTAGTTTAGTTTTCTATTTAATTATAACCAAACCGTGCCAGTCTCTCAGGCTGAACCCCCCCCCCCCTTGCGTTAGATTAGGTTGTATAGCTAACTTAGGATATTAAAATACTGATTAGAATAACTAGATAATACGTTCCACTCTTAGTGATCGACACTCTACTTACCATTATATTCATACTGACCGGGTACACTGCTCGTTAAGTGTGTGTGTTATTGATAAGTCGGCTAAATATAAATTTAAAACTTGAGTAGGCATTAATACTGCTAAACCGCAACGACACATCACACTCCATCAAGTTTTTGGCGCCGCTGCCGGGGAGTGAATTGTTATTATCTGTTAATTTGATTAAGTATTTTAATTAGGTTTTTCTTTTTAGTTTTTTTTTTTTTTAGATTCTAACCACTAACCCTGTTGTGCATTAGATAGATTGCATTCATTGTATAATTTGCATATTTAATGTTTTTGTGTTTTTGTTTTCTGTAATTTTTGTTTCTTTTTATTTGTTTTTATTTTTGTTTTTCTTTTTTTTCTGTATTTTTCTGCATTCTGCTATCGTTGTATTGTGCTGATACAAACGATACGGCGCATCTGTTTTCACAGATACGGCGTATTGCGTTTAATTTTTATAAAATACAACGCATTTAATAAATTCAAGTACGACGCATCTTTCCCCAAGATACGGCGTATTCTGTTTATAATAAGAAATTTTTCTAAACGCTAACGCCATACGACGCATCTGTTTTAATAGATACGGCGTATTTTCTATTTAAATTAAAAACAGTTTTCCGAATTATTAAAAAGAAGCGACGCATCGATCTTTATCGATACGGCGCATCTACTAAATCAAAAATCTTGTATTTTGAAACGTAACGAAAATACGGCGCATTAGCTTTTGTTAATACGAAGCATTTAATTTTAATAAATATAATCGATTTTTGATAATTTAAACTTGATACGGCGCATTCTAATTCATAAGCGGTGTATCTGTTTTCTAAATAAAAGTCTGATTAAATTTTAACGTAATAAGATACGGCGTATCTAACTTTCTGGATACGGCGCATCGTCCGCAGATATCAGCCATTTTTATTCTTTATATTCGTTTCTAAATTTATTAATTTCTCTTCTAGCGAACAGATCCTACTGACAATTTTACCTATGATGACAGGTTTTGCTATTGAAGATATGTCAATGAACGGATATCTTGCTAAGGAACTTATGAAAGATAAGCACAATGAAAAGTCCCACACCAAAAAGCCGTTAATTCTGGAAAGTGATGACGAGTGTGATAACTATGAAGTTAGCTTGAGCAAGTTCCCAGCATTAAGCATTACTAAAAGCTCAGAATTGGAAGAGAAACTCTTGCTTTCGGATTCATTCGAAAATTTCAATGCTATTACTTGCAACTTACCTACAATCGATGCTTTACCCAAATCCGTATCTCAAACCAACATGCCCTTCTATTCAGTGGAAGTTTATGAAGATGTCAACTTCAATGTACTCACGATTGATGCCGATTTATTTTCTTGGGAAACTCCTCTTGAAGCTACTTATATGGAATTCAAACGCTTATGCAATATTGAAGATGGGATATTCTCTTATGATTTACTAATGAGCTACACTGAAGATGAATTGTTACTCTTATGGCCTATCATTGAATCTAAAGGATTAACTTGGACGACTATCGAAGAAAAATATGGGAAATTCCAAATTGAATACATGAACTCAGCAAATGCAGTCAACAAATCGAGCAACAAAAGCTATGGTAGAGGAAATATCCAACCTATACAAACTTCTTATATGCCTTATTCCGAACAGTATTGGGGATTAGATAAAAGCAATCTGGATGATGAAAGAATTTATGCTGAATCGGAGATACTGTTTCATAAAAAGTTGATAAGGTTGATGGATATCTCTTTAGAAGAATGGCTTGAACTTAAATACGGTGATCCCAAATTTGCTCCTACAAATGAAGTCAAACGGATTGTGACATCATGGTTGACACGAAGTTTTAAAGAACAATTTAATGAGTTCATGGAGATAAGGAGGAAAATGATAGGTAATACTAGCTTTGACGTTAACTACGATCCTAACAATGTTGATTTTTCAGATTAGTTAGCTAGTAAGTTCAATAACCATATGATCATGGACCGAGCTACTAAAGATGTGTTATGGGTATATTGGATGAGAGGGGAAGATGAGGAAGTAGAAAGCAACAATGGATCATCACATGACGATTCAACGATCAAGGAAGGCATTGAAGAATTGTTCAGCATAGACATAGATGTGTTCAATTATGAGACACCCTTTTGCAAACAATTCAAAGAATTTAATTACCTCCTTCAAATCAATGCTGATGTGCTAACTGGAGATCTACCAGGATTCAAAACTTATGATGAGTTCAAAAACACCTGGTACTACGAATGGAATGACCAGATACCATGGGTTTGGGATAAACCATGGGAATTTGGGCATATTAATCACACTTGTAAACCTTTCCGTTTCAAGGATGGAAGTAGTGAATGGCCAACCTGTGATTGGAAGAATGATGGAACCTGCAGTGGGGGAAGTATAATTGGAATGAAACGAGTTGGAAACGATGTATACTTTGAAGACTATGATTGGTATGAAAAAGTTGAAGGTTCCCCACGTAGAGCAGAGGCTTTGCAAGAAAAAAGTAGAATCGAATACTTAAAAGAACTAAAGGGAGCATCGAATACTACTTTCTGGGAATGGGTGCATAGAAAATGTGATGATTACACAAGGCTTAATCGACGCCTACAATGGGAATTGAAAAGAAAGTGGGACGAGACTCAAGATTATTATCAATCCATCAACTCGGTTAATTACTATCCCTATGATAATAACGATGAGTCACGAGAAAAATTAATTGATGAACTTGATGACTATTTGAATAAGGATCCTTATTTCAAGTTTGTTGATAAAGACGAAGAAGAATTCATCGAGAGAAAATGTCGACTACTTGGGATCACTTATAATAACCCACCCATGATAATTTCTGAAAAATTTGAAGTCATCAAATACTCTTTGGGACCATATGAGGAATATGTTGCGACAAAGACCAAAGAATATATTAGATTAAGTCGAACGGAAGAAAATGTTGCGGAGCTATACGGTAACATCTTTCGGATGAAAGAAGAAGGATGGCACGTAACAAGAACAAAATAAGGAGCTGAACGTGAGTCTAACTTGAAGACTCTAGAATAAAGACAAGTGCTGACCGGGAGACAACCCGAAGGAAAAATTTTTACTTTTCTGTTCTGTGTCGAGTCTGTCAGACCTGCAGACGATGCGGCGCATCTCCATCATAAGATGCGACGCATCACCTGCACTGGTCATATCTTATTTCATTTTCTGCATTTTTATTTTTGACTTTAAAACTTTCTGTCAGTTTATTTAATGCGGCACATCCCTGGTTAAGGATGCGACGCATCTTTTATTCTGATTCGTATTTATTCCAGGCTCGATACGGCGTATCTTCTTCCATAAGATATGGCGTATCGACTGACCTGATGATTTACAGTTTAATTTTTTAGGTTTTATTTTTACTAAATACTAATGTATTATGCAAGTTTGAACCTTCTTAACTCATGTGTGTTAAAGTCTAAATGGTATTATAGATTCCTGCATTTTTGTGGATACATCATTTATGAAGCTTAAACGTTCTCATCCACAAGAAAGTTGATTTTTGCTCTTATACGAATAATGGAGGATCATACCGAGCAAATCTCAGGGGAGTTTTTCTGTTCTAATTCTTTTATTTTCCAGTTTTTAACCTTTGACACAAACAACGAGGACGTTGTTTAACTTAAGTGGGGGGATGGAGAATTAGAACACTTACTTGTCCTAAACTTTTTCAAAATGCGCTTAATATATCAAAATTAAAAATTTTTTTTTAGCATGTTTTTGTTTAAAGTCTAAATTACATAACCGCACACATAACTCTATTCTTTCAAAAAAATATTAAAACTTTAGTGTGCCGGTGACTTGTAAACTTTAGAACTTGGCTTGTATACTATTCGAGACCACCATAATGAGTATTATCTATATAATTGGAGTGACTTGTCTAAATTGGTAAATTTCTAGGATTACACCCAAATAGCCTTTATATGATGTGATATTAACTAACTACACTGGTTAGTTAACCCCCGTATAAACCCTTTGTTTACTCTCACTTTTAGAGTAAGATACCCCTAGAAAAACCCTCAAAGCCATTCCTTTCGTTTCTTACACCTTTGTTATAATGTTTCGATACACCCTTACACCTTAGCCTACCCTGTAGATTAAAATCCGTGGTTAATTGCTTTAGGCAAAGTGTGTTTCCTTACATTACCTGTGTTCGCGTGCGTAATTCATTATCTTTGGTTAGGTCGGGAAATTGCACAATGCAATTGGTATGAAAGTAAATATTGTATAACTTTTTGTTTATTTTTCGTGTGTTTGCTACTTTCACTATTACAGTTATTTCTGAAAGTATGAAGAGTATGGAAAAATTATCCGAAAAAATAGTGATAAAAAAGTTGTGAAATTTTACACATATATGTTGATGTAAAAAAAAAAAAAAAAAAAAAAAAAAAAAAAAAAAAAAAAAAAAGAGGAAAAGTTGGAAATTTGTTTTAACCAACTTATATAAAGTTTTGTATTAAGTGGGTGATATCACCACTATTTGTTGTTGTATATTTTATTTATAGATTGAATGGGAGTTGGCCGTTATGGAACGCCAACTAAGGTTATTCTTTGATTGAGATTTTGTTGAGTATAATTCGTGTCTACCTAAAGCGTGTGTTTCAAGTGTTAAAGCGTGAGTTATTCAATGATATGAGTCTTATTCATGGGATGGTTGGGAAAGTGATTAACCACACTTAGGATTTTAATTTATCTGTTTTGTTTATTTTTCATTTTACACCAATTTGTATCCCTAATATTATCCATACCCTATACCATTCTTCATCCAAACCTTTAATTTATTGAGATTAGGGATTTGAGCAATCTTAAGTATCGTAGTCGTGGATACGGCTATGTAATTATGATTTTGTCGCCCTTTTTGATATAATATTATTGGTGAAGATTACTTGGTCCTATCTTTAGCCTATTCGAGTTAAGGATTTGAGCAATTGCAAGTATCATGGTCGTGGATTCGATCATGTATTTGTAATTTTGTCGCCTTTTCTGCAATATGAGATCGATAGAGATTAAAAAGGATGATCAACCCTTAACCAACAAACCCTTTTTACCGCTTTAGACTTGTTACTCCTTGGCTTTAGTGGGGGAGATGCGTATACTTGCCAAGCCTATGATAGAATATTCGTCACGACTGAGCAACTAAACGATTTAGAATTGTTTTACATTAAAAATTATTTTGGTTTCTACTTCGTTAAGTGTTTGGTTGTGTGATTATGAAAAAATGAATACGTGCTTAAATATAAAATTAAATCCTAATATCTTTTAGGATACATTTTCATATGATTGATTCTAAGGTTTACTTGGGGACAAGTAAAGTTCAAGTGGGGGGATATTTGATGAACTCAAATAAGTACATTTTATTATCATCATTTATCCTATTTATTTGACTTGTTTTATTATATTATATATGAGAATCGATACATTAATGTTTACTTTAGTAATTCTCAGGTAAAAACAAGCATTATGTGAAACTTGGCGATTTTGGACTAATTATGGAGCAAAACAAGCGAGATGTCAAAAGTCTACTGAAATCCAGAAGATGCGCCGTATCTCACTCAACAGATACGACGCAATATCATACTTAGATGAATTCGAAGCCATTGCCTGACTTTGAAGAATGCGCCGCATGCAATTCTGTCATGCGCCGCATATGAAACTTTGGTCAAAGAAGAAGATCAAGCTCGTTCTACTCCAGATACGCCGCAATATACTTCTAACATACGGCGTATCACTATCAAGATTTCACCAGTTACAATCCAAGACAGCTAAAGTACATGCGCCGCATATAAAGATCAAGTTACGCCGCATCTGAAGACGGTGTACGAATATTCCAGAATATATTAATCTTGGACTCCACGCGAAGTTAAGTCAATGCGCCGCATCTATCAACTCAATGCGCCGCATCGATCCCTCAAACAGAAACTATAAATACCCCAAGGTCAGACGAATTTGAGACATACACATAGAGGAGAGATATAACCCTAGAGCCGAATTCAGACGACCAAGCAGCACAAGACACACCTCAAATAAAGATACAAGAGCTGTAAGAAGGTCCTGCATGTATTCAATTCATTAAGTAGTTTTGTTTTATTGTTTTAGTACGCTTTAATTCATAAAGGATTGATGGGCTTGTGTCAACTGACTACGGAAGATCATGCACTCCCCTTAATATTGCTTTCCCATTAATTAAAGTTTATATGTTGATGTCTTTGGTGACTTTTATTAGTGCATTGATAACCTCTGTGTCTAGCTGAGTCTTGCTTGGGTCGCCATGCCCCTTCCTCGCCTATTTATTAGAGACGCTTGAATAAATAGGATAGACATAAGTAATCATTAAGGGTTTACTCGCCGATAAGATTAGAGCCAACGAGAAAGGTTTAATTATATACACTTCATATAAAACTAGCAATAAAACAAGTGACAAGCTATTTAATTATCAGGACAGGTCTTCTTATTGTCTCGAGTATCTATCTGTGTACGTGTGTGCTAATCGCTGATTCGTGCTCATTAGTTTAGTTTTCTATTTAATTATAACCAAACCGTGCCAGTCTCTCAGGCTGAACCCCCCTTGCGTTAGATTAGGTTGTATATCTAACTTAGGATATTAAAATACTGATTAGAATAACTAGATAATATGTTCCACTCTTAGTGATCGACACTCTACTTACCATTATATTCATACTGACCGGGTACACTGCTCGTTAAGTATGTGTGTTATTGATAAGTCGGCTAAATATAAATTTAAAACTTGAGTAGGCATTAATACTGCTAAACCGCAACGACACATCACGCTCCATCAGGGGCTATGACTCACCTTAGCCGTAAAGGTCAAAGTACTGTTATGTCAAAAGTATCACGGGAACGGCTCCAACATACGACCTGAATAATAGGGAAGTCTGAGATTTCGATAGTTTAAGATTGACAGGATGTGAATAATGATTGTGGAAGAGTGTCGGATAACGAGTTGGATTGTGATGTGAATGAATGATATGCTTAAAATGCTTAAAGTTCAAAAATAATATTATATATAATATTATCATGTTTTTATGTTTTATTAAATCCGAAATTATCGCCTCTTCAAAAGTTAGTGGATGATAAGTTATGCTTATTTGTTAAAATCACGTTACGTAAATATATAAACGTAACGTCTGTTAAATAAATAAAGTGTACGTAACGAAAAATGGATTTTAAGAACAGGTGTATAAAACAATTCATTTAAATGTATATAGATTTAAGTTACGTGTTGATCCTTGAAGTTTCATAAAGTTTACACTTTTAACCATAACGGTGAAACATTTGCACCGTTAGTCCTTGGTTAGTAAATAATTACATTATAAGTCCAAAAGATTCTAATATGACATTTTATGACTTATGGTTACTGGATATTCAATTTTTGCCCTCAAGTTACAAATTTGACAGCTTAATACGAAGATATCCGAAAGTTACAATTTTAACCCAAATAGTACAATGTTTTGCATTTTTAGTCCAAAATTCACAAAACTTATATACTAAAAATTTCGAGAGTTTTATAGGCCTTAAGTAGTTTATTTAAGTTCATAAAAACTGCTTATTCAATAAAAGAGCTTATTTTTAGATTAATGGGCCTTAACGAGTTACAATTCAGGCCCATTAAGAGAATTAGATCCGATGGGCTTCAAGAGCGTTTGGGCTATGTTTTGGGCTTATATCATGGTCCTAAAAATATATTCAAAGTGCTTAATATACTGCTTATTCAAATGTGCTTAATGGGCTTTTAAAAGCCCACTCGCTATATATACATGGTCTAAACTGTTTCAATAGCGTGTAGGTTTGAGGTTCAAAAAGGTATTTTTAGAGCTTATTGGAAAAGCTTATGATTACAGCTTATTAATTTGGCTTATAGAGAATCAGGTTGTAACATTTATTTCATGGGTTACATGTATATATACGATTTAATGGGTCTTTTTCCTAGTCGAATGAACCAAGTCCAAAAATATTAAAAAGACATATAAAGGTTTGATATGCATTATATGTTCAATTTAGGTCTCGTTAAGTGATTAAATGATGAAACGTGACATGAATAAATATAGATCTTATTTTCTAGCCATCCAATGAGATAGGAGGTCATAAAAATGAACAAAATGATATACGAGAGAATGAAATAAATGAGGAAAAGCTCATACATGAACTCGACAAAAATAGAAAATGTATGAACAAAATGAAAAATGCATGTATGTATGAAAATGAGCTCGAATGGCTTACCACACCAAGAATGGTGGTGATATCTCGTCGAGATGGACTAGGAGCAAGAGTTTTTGTATGTTACTTGATAGAATGGTCAAAAAGGAATCGGGATCATTAGTTTTTACATTTGGAAATGGATCAAATGGCTAGGAAAAGTGGTTCTAATCTCTTGGGAGGTCTCGGTAGTAGAAAGCTTAGGAGAATATGTGTGAATGCAAGTTTGTGTGTGAAATGAAAGTGTGTGTATTCATTCGTATAAATGCATGTACATACTATGCTTAATGTATTTTAATGGTCAAGTTGGAACTATATTCGATTTGTAGCAGTAGAAGATAAGGGGACATTGAGAATATTTTCTAGCTAGCAACTTGAGTATGAGTTCAAGTTGGTGTGAATGTCTTTATGTTTCGGCTAGATCAAGTGGCATATATATGTATGGTACTCGACATACATAAAGGGTCGAAACAATGTTCAACGTGACCAAATGGATTAGAGGGAGTGTGAAAATGTTCAAAGAGGTTATTAGGCCAAAACAATGTCAAACACATAGGTAAAAATAGGTTTTTGGTCGAGTTGGTATATATTTGAGTGAGTTGTATATGTGTTCGAATGAGACTAGCTTTAGGTTTCGTTTATGAATCAAACGCTCGAATTAGACTTCATGATTTGTCGTTACTGAATCTTTGGAATATAGAGATTCGAACCATGTAAAGAAAAGGGTGGTTTGTGTGTCGAATTGTTAAATAAAACAGGCCAAGTGAATGTTGTTGGTTCGATTAGTAATAAAAGAAAAATGAGAACTTGGGCTAGAATAGTATTGGGCTTGAATAGTAACAGGCCAAGAATAGAATTAAGGGTCCGTTTGGTGTTTATTTGTGTATTGGACTTTCGTGGTGCGCGTGTGTGCTCGTTCCAAATTATTGTTTATCACGTAACAACCTTTGAATTATAGAATGTAATAAACAAAATTATCAAATTTTGCTCGGAAAATGGTTAAGTGAACAGTAACGATGGGTTAATACTAGATTAACATTCACTAATGACTAGGGAATTCTACGAGTTGCTGCAAATGGGTTCAGTGAGTGGTGACAATAACTCACTGAACTCCAGTCTCCTCAACAACTATGAAGAATGAAGAATGAAGACAGAAGAACCTGAAGTCTGAAAGAAAGGCGGGACAAGGCGGGAAGAGTTTGAAAAGATAAGGAGAAGTCCTTATCAGGCCAAAGTCAAACTTTCCCTGAAAGGCTTAAGAACAAGAACAGTGTCATCACTGTTACTCAGAAAGCACAATTGTCTTATACCCAAAATAGGTTCTTGTAACAGGGACAAAATATATAAGTATTTTGTCCTGATTAGCTTAGTTCATTCTTTTTGTCTTTTAAGTCACGGGTGCTCTCTTATACTTGTGTATAAATAGGATCATAAGGAAGAAAAGTGGACAAGTTTTGTGCAATTAATGCTTAGACATTCACAAAACCACTTTTCTCCTCCAAAGAGCAACCTAGTCCCTGAGATAGCTCAGTGGTTCCTTATAGTTGTCACTTAAGCTTAGCATAAGTTTAGTGAGGAGACAATACCATACATTGTCATTTCAATCCCAAGTGTTTTTTCCGTGAACACTTGGGTATAGATTCTTTTGATTAACTTCTAATAAGAATTTAAACGTTGAAAAACTCTTGTTTTTATCATTTACGTTTTACTTATTTTGCTTAGTTAATCAATACATGTTGGGAATTAAATATTCTGAAGTTAGAGTATAGGAAAATACTTTAAGAAGAAGGTACTGCTGGTTCATGATCAAGGTACTGCTAGTACATCAAGGTACTGCTAGAACAAGAAGGTACTGCTAGTTCAAGTAGAAGGTACTGCTAGTAGAAAATGGTACTGCTGATCAGTGAGTCATAGAGCTGCTACAAGGATAAGATCAAAGAAGATATTATTTGTATGAGTCACTCTTATGCAAAAATAATATCTAGATATATTCTCAGTCAACAAGTTGATGCATGTGCTTTCATTAATTCATTTTGAACAACTTGAGAGATATAAACTTCCATACGCTAGCTCGACTTGATCTTTTTTAAGACAAGTGTTGATTAGACTTAAAGTAATATTGTAAGAGATCTCTTGGACTATAAAAGAGATCTTAGATTAGTGATTATATGTGCACAATTACAAACTCATATCTGTTAAGACATAGAACAAACAAAAACATATATCACAAATCTAGAAACATAAGATTCAAGGTCTTTGTAACCCTAGTGATAAATTCAAGATCACTCGTATTATTTTGAATAATATTGAATCGTTTAGTGATAAATTTTCTTTGTTCATTGTTAAGTAACAAACATAATTCTTCCATTTCCATAACATACATAACCTTCTAAGTGTGATTAAGTAAATTCCGCGTACTTAATCATATAAACTCAATATATCATTACACACAAAGTATACAAGGTTTAACCACCTTAACCGTGTGTCGTAGGTCCTCTCAGTTGGTATCAGAGCTCAGGCTGATATTATTGAATTAGAAGAAACAGAAATGGATGCACATGATGCTCAAACAAATGTTGCTGCAAAGTTGCCCGTGATCAAACCTAATGAGTTTGAGTTATGGAGGATGAGAATTGAGCAATATTTCATGGTCCAAGATTACACTCTTTGGGATATCATTATATATGGTGATTCTTTTTCACCAAGCTATTCAGATGTTGTCCTAGAAGGTAAAACACTTAGGAAAAGAAATACTGGACCAGTTTCTAATGAAGAAAAGATACTGAAGAGAAATGATCAGAAAGCAAGAAATTTGTTGCTTATGACCATTCCTAGTGAACAGATGTTATCTTTTAACAAGTATCTTGATGCAAAAACTCTTTTTGAAGAGATTTGTGCATATTTTGGTGGTAATGAAACTACCAAAAAGACATAGAAGACACTACTAAAGCAACAATTTGAAAACTTTACTGCTTTTAGTAATGAGTCTCTTGATAAGCTATTCTCAAGGTTACACAAGCTTGTCAGTCAGTTGGCTGTGTTGGGTGTTGAGACAGAGAAGGAAGATCTCAACATGAAGTTTTTGAGAAGTCTACCTGATGAGTTCCATACTTATGTTATTGTCTGGATGAACAAACCAGACATTGAAACAATGAAGCTCAATGATTTGTACAACAACTTCAAAATTGTTGAACAAAGTCTTAAAAAGTCTGGAATTTATGGTACTAGTTCTGGGAATGTGGCACTTTTGTCATCTCCTAGTATTGGTAAGTCTGAAAAGGTAGAAGAAGTTGAAGGTGTTTCTAATGCTACTCATGGTGGTCCTTCTACTAGTTCACAAAAGACTGTTGCAGGACTTGGTGATCCAGCATTCTATGTATTCATGTCTAGTCAATCTAGTGGTTCTCCTCTAAATCATGAAGACCTTGAGCAGGTTGATGGTGATGATTTGGAAGAGATGGACATCAAATGGCAGGTTGCTTTGCTCAGCATGAGGGCCAAGAAGCATTGGCAGAGAACTAGGAAGCAAATTACCATAAATGGTAATGACACTGCTGGGTTTGACAAGAAGAAAGTGGAGTGTTTCAACTGTCATAGGTTAGGACACTTTGCTAAGGAGTGTAGAAGCCCAAGGAAGCAGGAAAATAGAAACACATGGTATAAGCAAGATAGGAAAAAGGAAGTTACTGTTGAAGAGCCAAAGGCTATGTTGGCTATTGATGGTATTGGTTATGATTGGAGCTCTATGGCTATTGAAGAGGAAGCACCACCAAATGCTGCTCTTGTGGCCAATGAATTTGCTCTAATGGCCTTTTCTGATTCAGAGGTAAATTCTATTCAAACTTGTACTGAATCATGTCCTAATCTTAAAGCTTATGAAGACCTTAGTAAGAGAGTTGATGCTCATAGAGCAGAGCTAATTGATACTCTTTTTAATTTAGCAAATCATAAAAGAGGTCTAGGTGTTGTAGAAAAACAAGTCTTACATTTTAAAAGTAATGAATCTAATTTTACTAATGACATCAATATACTAAAAAATGACATTAAGATCAGAGATGAGTGTATTGTTGAGTTGAATGATTCATTAGCTAAACACAAAAATGAAAGAGAAAATGTTAAGATATCTGTGGATGTTTTGGCTCATGCCTCAGATGGATTCAATAAGCTTTGGGAAGCTCAAGTAATTGATAAGGTTAATTCTGGTGTTGGATTTAAGTCTGTCCCCCCACCATACAGAGGTGTTCATTCACCTCCAGGTATTGATTTAGCACACACAGGATTAGCTGAGTTTCAAGAACCAATCATGGAATATGGTTCTAAGGCCACTAAGAGTCCTAAGATAGAAAAGGTAAGTAAAAGTTTAGATAAAACTTTATCTTATCAGGACAAGGTGTCCTTTGTTAAGAAAGGAGAAACTATAGTTGTTGAAGATTGTACAACTGATAGTGATGATGAAGAAGAACAGGTTATGTCTAAACCTGTCTTGGTTAAGAAAGTAGGAACAAGTGTTCCTAAGATAGTCAATCACAACACTAACAGGCCTAAGTCAAATGTTAAGACTGTTAGGAAACCAGTTAGATATTGTGAACAATATAGAACTACAAACAAGCCCAAAGGCAACCAAAGGAATTGGAATGGCCTTAAGTCTCATCAATTAGGTGATGACTTTGCATTTTACAACAAAGCTTGTTATACATGTGGTAGTTTTGACCATCTTGTAGCTTTCTGAAACCAAAGGGTAACTGGGTATGAAAAAAATAGAGTGAACCACAAAAGGCAAATTCCACAAACTCACTTTCACTCTAACACTCATAGAACAAAACCCAGAACAGTCTCAAACAAGTCTGGACAAAAAGGTCCTGATAGACAAAAAGGTCCTGCTAATACATACAAAAAGGTACTGCCAGTACAAATAAAAGGTACGGGTAGAACAAATGGTACTGTTAGACCTTTGATGACTGTTAACCCAAAATCAACAGCTAAGGATGCAAAAACAACTTTCAAACATGCATCTAAGACTGTTCTAAGGCCCATTCAAACAAAAGCAGTGGTCCACAAACAAATTTGGAGACCAAAGGGTGTGACTTCAAAGCTAGCAGTCACTTCTGCTAAGCATGTTATTCACTCTGCTGCTAAGGGTAATAGGGCAAATGCTGTTAAGGCCTCAGCATGTTGGATTCTTAAATCCAATGTTGCATCAACTATCCTTAAAAGATTAAATTACATTGATGCAAGAGGCAGATCCAAGTCAGTAATGGCTTGGATCCCCAAAGAAAACTAACACTCTTATTTGTGTGCAGGAACATTCAACTGATAAACAAGAAGATCAAGGATACTCAGATAGTGGATGTTCAAGGCACATGACAGGCAACATGTCTTATCTTTCAGATTTTGAAGCTTTCAATGGAGGATATGTTACCTTTGGAGGTGGTTTTCGTGGCAAAATTTCTGGTAAAGGTACAATCAAAACCGGAAATTTAGATTTTGAAGATGTGTACTATGTACAAGAGCTAAAGTATAATCTTTTTAGTGTCTCACAAATGTGTGACAAAAAGAACAATGTTCTCTTTACTGACACTGAATGTCTTGTTCTATCTAAGGATTTTAAAATGCCTGATGAAAGTCAAGTGCTTCTTAGAATTCCTAGAAAGGCCAATATGTATAGTGTTGATATGAAGAACATTATTCCTAAAAATGATTTAACTTGTCTTGTTGCAAAAGCCACATTGGATGAATCAATGTTATGGCATAGAAGGCTTGGTCATATTAATTTCAAAACCATAAATAAAATTGTTAAGAATGGTTTGGTAAGAGGTTTACCTCACAAAAGATTTGAAAATGATCAAACATGCATTGCTTGTCTAAAAGGCAAACAACACAAAGCCACTTGTAAGCCCAAGATTTTTAACTCTATCAATCAGTCATTATTTATGCTTCATATGGACTTATTTGGACCTGTTTCAGTAAGGAGTATGCAACATAAAAAATATTGTCTTGTTATAACTGATGACTATAGCAGATTTACATGGGTTTTCTTTTTATTGTCTAAGGATGAAACATCAAGCACTCTTAAGACTTTCATAACAGAAATAGAAAACCTAGTAAGCAAGAAAGTAAAAGTCATTAGGTGTGATAATGGGACAGAATTCAAAAATAGAGTTATGGATGATTTCTGCAAAGAAAAAGGTATTAGGAGAGAATATAGTGTTGCTAGAACACCACAACAGAATGGTGTGGCTGAAAGAAAGAATAGAACACTAATTGAAGCTGCTAGAACAATGTTAGCTGATTCTAAGCTACCTATAATCTTTTGGGCAGAGACAATCAACACTGCTTGCTATGTTCAAAATAGAGTTTTAGTTGTGCAGCCTCACAATAAGACATCATATGAACTCTTTAATGGTAGAACTCCTGCAATAGGATTTCTTAGACCTTTTGGATGTCATGTGACAATTCTCAATACCTTAGACCATTTAGGAAAATTTGATGGTAAAGCAGATGAAGGTTTCTTAGTTGGATATTCTCTTGTTAGCAAAGCTTTTAGAGTTTACAACTTAAGAACTGAGAAAGTACAAGAAGAACTACATGTGGAGTTTCTGGAAAACAAATCCAATGTAGTAGGCCAAGGACCAAAATGGATATTTGATCTTGAGTATCTAACAAATTCTATGAATTATATACCTTTTGTTGCAGAAACTAATGATTTTTCAGGTTCACAAGCAACAAATGAGGCAGAGTTAGAAAAGGATCAACATGATGGCACAATGCCAATATGGTCAAGTGCAAGTGTGGAATCAACTTCAATAAATGATGTATCTTCTTCTAGTAAAGCTAAAGGAGATGTTGAAGATGAGCACAAGGATGATGGAACAAAGGAACAACTCAATATTTCAAATATTGATGGTACTGCTGACACAAAGCAAGGTACTGCTAGTATCTATAAAGGTACTGTTAGTACATTTGGAGGTACGGCTAGTTCATTTGAAGATACTGCTGGTCCTTCAAATTTAAGAGAAGCAGAGTTCCAAGAAGATGAAGTGGATTTGGGTAATCTTCCACCATCTTATCAAGTTCCTTCTACACCACACACAAGGATTCACAAAGTTCACTCCCTAGATAATGTGATTGGAGATGTACAATCTGGTGTGAAGACAAGGAGACAACTGGTCTCTTCAGACCAACAAGGGATTCTTGATGCCCTTTATGCTTCAAAACAGCATGAGGTTTCAAACTCTTGCTTGTTTGTATGTTTTCTCTCTCAAAAGGAACCAAAGAACATTCTTACAGCCCTAGATGATTCAAGCTGGGTAGAGGCTATGCAAGAAGAGCTTCTTCAGTTCAAGATTCAAAAGGTTTGAGTGCTAGTTGATTTACCTAGAAATGAAAAGGTGATTGGCACTAGATGGGTTTTTAAGAACAAAAGGGATGAAAGAGGGATAGTTATTAGAAATAAGGCTAGATTAGTAGCCCAAGGGTACACACAAGAAGAAGGGATAGATTATGATGAAGTTTATGCTCCAGTAGCAAGGATTGAGGCAATTAGGCTGTTTCTAGCTTATGCTTCATTTTTAGGCTTCACAGTCTACCAAATGGATGTCAAGAGTGCATTTTTATATGGTACAATTGGAGAAGAGGTGTATGTTTCACAACCTCCAGGCTTCATTGACCCTGACCATCCAAATAAAGTGTACAGAGTAGTGAAAGCTCTATATGGCCTACATCAGGCACCAAGAGCTTGGTATGCAACACTTGCTTCCTATTTATTAGAAAATGGATTTCAAAGAGGAAAGATTGATCAGACACTTTTCATCAAACAGCACAAGAAGGATCTTCTGTTAGTGCAGGTGTATGTGGATGATATTATCTTTGGATCTACAAGGAAGGAAATGTGTTTAGAATTCGAGAAGCTTATGCATGATAAGTTTTAGATGAGTTCTATGGGAGAACTCACATTCTTTTTGGGTTTGCAAATTAAACAATCATCTGAAGGCATTTTTATCTCTCAAGATAAATATGTTGCAGAAATTCTTAGAAAGTTTCAATTTGCTGATTCAAAAATGGCAAGCACACCAATGGACTCAGAGAAGCACCTTCTGAAAGATGAAGATGGAGAGAATGTAGATGTACACACTTACAGATCTATGATAGGCTCTTTGATGTATCTTACATCATCTAGACCTGACATCATGTTCCCTGTTTGTGTTTGTGCAAGATTTCAAGTAACTCCAAAGGTTTCCCATTTAACTACAGTCAAGAGAATTTTTAGATATCTCATAGGACAACCAAGGTTGGGTATATGGTATTCTAGAGACTCTCCTTTTGACTTGGTAGCATTTTCGGATAGTGATTATGCTGGTGCTAGCTTGGACAGAAAGTCAACAACTGGAGGATGTCAATTCCTTGGATGTAGACTTGTCTCATGGCAGTGTAAGAAGCAAACAAGTGTAGCAAATTCAACAACTGAAGCTGAATATATAGCTGCTGCAAGTTGCTGTGCTCAAGTCTTATGGCTTCAAAACCAACTTCTTGACTATGGGTACAATTTCTTAAACACTGTTATTCATATTGATAATAGTAGTACAATTTGTATTATTAGAAATCCAGTGCAACATTCTAAAACAAAACACATTGAAATTAGACATCACTTTATTAGAGATTGCAATGAGAAAAGATTAATTCAAGTAATGAAAATTGCTTCAGAATATAATTTTGCAGATCTACTTACAAAAGCTTTTGATGTTGGAAGATTTGAGTACTTAATAGCAAGTATTGGAATGCTTAATCTTTAAATTTTTCAAATGATGTGTTTATGTACATAAATTTTTGTTGGTACTGCTGGATTTATAAGGTACTGCTAATATATCAAAAATGTAAATTGTGTTATTCATACAGTTGGCTCTATGCTTATTCTAATGTAAGACAAGTACTTTGTACATTGTTCTTTTGGTTTTAGACTAACTATTTCAGGTATGAATATGTGAACACAAAGGAGATTTCAAGTGAAATGGGAGCAGCAGAATGCTTATCCAATTTCTAACATAGTAGGTTTATGATGGACTGAGTTTAGGAATTTAACTCCTTAAAACTTCTTTCTTGAAACCTAGTTATGATATTTCACATTGAATTGATGACTTAGTTGATCAGATAGTAACTGATGCAACTCACTTTCTATCATTTTATACTTTCAAGTATAATGAGCAAGTCTAAGGACATCTGATAGAAAGAACAGCTAGTAAAAGTGAATCTAACACTTGTGTTAGAGGCAACAATTGCTATGAGCTGGAAACCCTGTCAAGAAAATCTTTTGAATAGATTTATCTTTACACAGGCAGTTATTTATAACTGAAACACATTGGTTCTCATATAACCAGAGGTTGCTTTAAACCGAAATTTTGATTAAGTGTCTGTTACACACTTAATCCTTTCAAAATGGTTGAAAGCAGTATGATTTTTCAATTCTAAAATCATGAACATACTGCTAAGTCAAATAATTTCTTAAACAAGGTTTTTCAAGAGATTCACAAAAACCATCCATTGATGGATCATGAATCAAATGTCCACTGATTCACATCTCATAGGAGTTAACACACCTAGAAGTGATGAGGGCAGCAACTTAAATTTTTAAGGAATTGATGGCTTCATGTACAAAATTGTCTGACAACAAGTACACATTGATAGATCAGTCAAAAGTACATAGTGAGATCTTCCAAACAAGGGGAGGATGAAACAAAAGTTATTTGCTTCAGGGGAGGTTACAATCTCAGGGAAGGAAATAATTGCTCAGAAAAGGAAGAATAATCAATAAAAGGAAGGAGAAGATAAGAGCATACAAGATGATGACATAGAGGTTGAAAATGACAAGAATAGATCATATATTCAGAAGGGATGAAGCATTCCTAAAGGAGAAAGTTCTATCTAGATCAAACGAAGGAAAGTTTCAATTCAGTTCATTATGTTTGTTCATCACTTGCAAAGGCATGCTGATAGATGATTTCACTTGTTGAAATCATTGCCTCTTACAATTCCTCCATCCAAGGAAATTGCACCATCTTTTGGTTCAATGTTTTGATATTACTAAAGTCAAAGAAGAACAAAGCAGATCAGTTCAGAATAAGAAGAATAGTTCAGATTCATGAAGTGTTTGAAAGATCTTCTCAAGTCCTCATTTAATTCAGAAAACATGTTTGAAATGATTCACATGTTTAGGGGAGGATTGTTGGGAATTAAATATTCTGAAGTTAGAGTATAGGAAAATACTTTAAGAAGAAGGTACTGCTGGTTCATGATCAAGGTACTGCTAGTACATCAAGGTACTGCTAGAACAAGAAGGTACTGCTAGTTCAAGTAGATGGTACTGCTAGTAGAAAATGGTACTGCTGATCAGTGAGTCATAGAGCTGCTACAAGGATAAGATCGAAGAAGATATTATTTGTATGAGTCACTCTTATGCAAAAATAATATCTAGATATGTTCTCAGTCAACAAGTTGATGCATGTGCTTTCATTAATTCATTTTGAACAACTGGAGAGATATAAACTTCCATACGCTAGCTCGACTTGATCTTTTGTAAGACAAGTGTTGATTAGACTTAAAGTAATATTGTAAGAGATCTCTTGGACTATAAAAGAGATCTTAGATTAGTGATTATATGTGCACAATTACAAACTCATATCTGTTAAGACATAGAACAAACAAAAACATATATCACAAATCTAGAAACATAAGATTCAAGGTCTTTGTAACCCTAGTGATAAATTCAAGATCACTCGTATTATTTTGAATAATATTGAATCGTTTAGTGATAAATTTTCTTTGTTCATTGTTAAGTAACAAACATAATTCTTCCATTTCCATAACATACATAACCTTCTAAGTGTGATTAAGTAAATTTCGCGTACTTAATCATATAAACTCAATATATCATTACACACAAAGTATACAAGGTTTAACCACCTTAACCGTGTGTCGTAGGTCCTCTCAATACATTACTCAGTCATGGAATATGATTAGCTTAACTTTGTAGTTAATTCTAATTATGTAAAGGGAACAACAAAATCTTTTCTATATTTATTTAACCGACTATACATGTTTATCTCATAAGCAGTACTAATTATACACTCTAGCAGTCTTAACTCTAACTCTAGCAGCATAAACTCTTCAGCAGTAGTAAGTTTGTACTAGCAGTACTAACTTTTCTTCTAACATCATTAAAACACTTAGAGTATTTTTCTTCAAGTTCATCAGCAGTTGAAACCATGAAAGCAGTTGTAACTCAGATCTAGCAGTTGTAACTTGTTGTCTAGCAGTAGTAACCACTTGGTGTATTTTTTTGAACATCTTCAGCAACATTTCAGCATAAGATTAAAAAATGAGTTGATCTAAATTATTGATACACAAACACAACATGCGGTAGTTAAAACTTTGTACATAAATATATAAAGATGACCCATGTCTATGAAAATATTATATATAAAATTTTACCACGTACATCAAACATAATTATAAATCAAGATTAAGAATCATAATTAAAACAAAAAACAAAAATTAAGCTATTTGTTTTCTAATTATAAAAGTAAATTTTAGAAAAAACCCCGTGCGTACACAGATATTATAACTAGTTAAAAAAAATAAAAAAAATTATTCTTTCAATCGCTCAAACAAATACGAAGTCAGCCAAAAAATTTAACGTTAGACTAATAGTAGCACCCTTTACTTAAAGCTCTGTTCTCAAGTCTAAATTTAAAGAATGGGAGGGATGGAATGGGAAGGGAAAAGTAAGGAATGACACTATGAAGAAAGTGGTTATTTTTATTTGTGTTCTTGAGTTTTATTTAAGTTGCAAGGAAAGGAAAGAAGGTACCCAAATTACCAAGATACCTCAAAACATATGCCATTACAAAGTCATAACCCATGTTGGACCAAAAAGGTTGATCATTGTTTCAGTTTAGTAGCAACTGATTTGTAGAGGCTGCAGAGAACGCAAACCAAAGAGATGACATTGATTGATTTTAATGATCTTGAATATTATTATTCTGTATATTATGGTTGATTAGAATAATAATAGATGAAGGCCATGACCATTGCAAAATAGATGACATGATTGATTTTAGTGATCTCGCATATTAATTTTTCTGTAAACTGTACCACTGAGAATCAGTAATCCCCCATACGTTATATTGTAATTTTACACAAGCCATCTGCTCCCTCCTAATCCCCCCAAAATTGGGCGGAACGGATATACACCAAAAAACCATACCTTCCCTCCCTCCCACCTTCCCGTCCCTCCCTTCCTTCTTAAAAAACTTAAGAACACCCATATTTTTGATTTCCTTCCCTTCCCCTTCCATTCCTTAAAAAAAAACTCGAGAACAGAGCGTAAATAAAAAAGAAAAAAACGTCGGTAAACTAAAATTCTAAAACCAGCTGCCACTTACATTTGACTTGGGCAAGACGCCTGTCACACTGTGTCGAGTGTCGACCAAAACCATTAACCGCTCAAAGTTTCTCTAAAATAATCATTATATAAAAAACACATAACACACGCGAAACACGAATAAACCCTTTTTATTCTCAATACTCTAGTCCCTTTCATCCTCCATTTATATAAACTTTCTATTACATCAAATAAAAAAGTTCAAGCAACTACTGAAATAATACTACTAAGTGAGTCAGATATAAATTATGGGTGTTACTTTTTTATCATATGTTTTTATGTCAATTTATAAGCTTTTTTTGTCTTTTATGATTTGTTGTTGTGGTGGAAATAAGTGATTTTGAGTTGGATCTACTTTGTGGACTACATATGATATGTGATTTGAATCTGAGATATGAAGTTTAATGTTTTTTGTGCCCATAATTTTGGTTTTTATGGCTTGAAATTTGTGCTAGTTTTTAGAAAATTTGAGATGGGTTTGTGTTTGGCTTTGATTTCAATTAGTAGGCTGATTTAGGTGGATTAAATTGTTCAAAAATATACTGTGTTTTTTATTGTTGTGAAGTTTGATGGATTTGTAGTTTTGTACCATTTATGAGTGCAAGATTTAACGGAAGATCAATTAGCATTTTGTGACGCTTTTGATATAAGACTTCGTAGTCAGACTAGACGTTAATAGTTTCACTTCTTTATATAGTAGTCTCATAAGTTTGGTTTGTCAGACGTGGGATTCACTCACATCCTATGTACTTAAACCTTTTTTTGGAGTAATATATATTAATGGGTGTAAAAACCTTTTACTAAAAAAAAAGATGTTTGGCATGAAAATGAAATAGGTGGTAAGTACAGGAATGATTCTCGTGGAATTAGATTACCAGAGTCCCCAAAATTATACTATAAACTTAGTTTTTGGGATTTTATGTGCGTTTGGTTGCATAATGTTACTTGTGATAATTTGTTCTTGAAATGAGTTTGGTGACGAAGCTGAGAGTCGAACTTCGTCAAATGATTTTCCATATATTGTAATAGAGACTAGGAAATTCATGTTTGAGAGGATGAAATCCGAGGTTTTTAATAGAAATCAAAGCGCATTTAGGGGGTGTTTGTTTAAGCTTATTTTTGGGCTCATGGACTTATTTGACTTGGCTTATATTTTATAAGCCCATTTTTCTAGCTTATTTTTAATGTTTAAGTCATTATAAGCTAATAAGTCAAAAAATAAGCAGGAAAAAGTAGTTATATAACATAAGCCGAGTCAAGTAAGCTCATAAGCCCAAAAGTAAGCTTAACCTTTTTAGTCCAATTTGAATGTGTTTTGCCCTTGTTCTGCTATGAAACTGAAGTTCCCCAATACATACACCGGTCTAATTTTGTAATTAGGCTTACATGAAATTAAACAGTTTCAGCAATTGTTTTTGTTTAACATGATTATGAAGTATTTACTGATAGTATGTTTGCCTATGGGCTATGGCATATGCGAAACAGGTAATCTAAGTACTTAACATGTCGAACATAGACATTGAGGGAATCTTGAAGGACCTACCCAATGATGGACGTATTCCTAAAACAAAGATTGTATGCACTCTGGGGCCTGCTTCTCGGTCTGTGGTTATGTGTGAGAAGCTGCTGAGGGCAGGAATGAATGTTGCGCGGTTCAACTTCTCTCATGGGACCCATGAGTATCATCAGGAGACGTTGAACAATCTTCGTATTGCCATGCACAATACTCAGATTTTGTGTGCAGTGATGCTTGATACCAAGGTATAATTTTAAACCTGTTGTGTTTATGTATATTGGATCATGGTTCTTTTTGTGCTGAATTTGGCCAATCAGTTTGGTTGTGGTTGAACCAAACTGAACAGTCCTTATCAAGTTGAGTTTAAATTGATTGGTTTTGTCATAGAATAATATACTAGAAAGTAGTAATAGTTTTTGTAACGGCTCAAAACAAGTTCAGGTTGAAATGGTCCATCCTTTAGTGTAGGTATGGTTGCAACCTCGAATTGTCCCTTATTTTTATACAAGTATTAGTGTATTAGGCATGATTACATAAACAACATAGTTACAGAAATGATATTGAATAAAATTAATTAGGTGGTCAAATGCATTAACAATAGACTCTAGACGACTTTCACCCTGTTCAACATATTCCCTTTTTGCCAAGTTGTTTGATGTGGCCCTTTTGTGATGAACTCATAAAAACACTGCCCAAACAGACGCAATAATAACGGAATGGGTTGAAATTGCAACATCTGTTATATGGTATAAACATGTGATGTGGTTCATCACATCATATATACACTGGTTTATGGGTAGCACTTGTTCAGTCCATCAGTTATACTGCCTTTAAAACGCATTTCATATCAGTAATTGGTTATGGATAAAGAAGCAAGTTTAGTATTTTGAAAACACATTTTAATGCTCTTCAATCTCAAAATCAAGCATTCTATAAAAACCTAAAAACACTTCATGAAGTCATAAACTCTGGAACAGAGCACATTATAGATGCTGCTCGTATTTTGTCCACTATTAAGCAAGTCTTACATTCTTAACCGTCTTGTAGACAAGCTATTTGATATGCTATATGGTCAACATCAATCTTCGCTTCTTTTTTTTCTTATTCGTTGCCTCTCGTATATCTTCCCTTTTCATTCTTATTAAGCACGATATATTTATCACCGTGTCTTGATATTTTTATGACCAAGATTGGTGGTTTTTACGTCCCTAAAAGTTCTAGTTTTATGACTTTATCCCTCGTCCTGAATCAAAAGTTACAAGTTTTAGTGCAATATAAATTCAATAAATTGGATTCTATTGTAGATTCTAATTGAACATTATATTGTTATATACTTGTTAGATTTGGCTGTGACTACATTATATTATTCCTTTCATAAGAATCCATTGAAGCTACATCAATGTTGTACCTAAATTGACCTCAAAAGTCAACATATATTTTAACTAAGAACTAAAATTTGAAACTTCTGTTTTTTTTCCTAGGGGCCTGAGATTCGAACTGGTTTCTTAAAGGATGAGAAACCCATTCAACTTAGAGAAGGCCGTGAGATCACAATTAGCACTGATTACACCATTAAAGGAGATGAGGAGACCATATCTATGAGCTACAAAAAATTACCAGTTGACTTAAAACCAGGCAACACCATCTTATGTGCTGATGGAACAATCACCTTAACAGTCTTGTCATGTGATCCGGAGTCTGGGACTGTTAGATGTCGCTGTGAGAACACAGCCATGTTGGGTGAGCGTAAAAATGTCAATCTTCCTGGTGTAGTTGTTGATCTTCCAACACTTACAGAAAAAGATCAAGAAGATATTCTTCAATGGGGCGTACCTAACAACATTGATATGATTGCACTCTCGTTTGTGCGCAAAGGATCTGATCTTGTTAATGTTCGCAGAGTTCTTGGGCCACATGCCAAGAATATTCAGTTGATGTCAAAGGTACTTTTTTTAGGATCTGATCTTGAAAGTTCATTACTTTAAGATTTAGGTGATGCTTATATGCGTTTTCACATTGATGACGTTATCTTGAATTATTCGGATATGATAATCTGCTGTAGTAAAGAACGTTGAATTATCAGATTAATACCAAAAATCCAAACACCTTCTTCAGGCCACCAAAAACACCGAATTTGATATTTAATATTTATAATCTGTTTATCATTGTTGTAAGAAGTTTAAAATCAATTTGTAAATACGCAATTTAATTGAAATAAATTACAATACTAATGCAAATTAGTTAGTGTTATTAATCTCTGTTGAAAATAAATTTATACTTTTCCGCCAAGTTTGGTGTAAACTTTTGTGCACAGAGTGGAGATGCCCAAAGAGCCTCTCGGTTTTCATGTCCATGCATCAACCATTAGAATATCTGTCACACATTATAGATTCTTAATTATAGTGTATTAACTATTATAAATGCTCTTAAAATGAAGGTTGAGAACCAGGAAGGAGTTGTAAACTTTGATGAGATATTACGTGAGACTGACTCATTCATGGTTGCTCGTGGCGATCTAGGAATGGAAATTCCAGTAGAAAAGATTTTCTTAGCACAAAAAATGATGATCTACAAATGTAACCTTGCTGGAAAGCCTGTAGTAACTGCAACACAAATGCTTGAGTCAATGATCAAATCACCCAGGCCCACCCGTGCTGAAGCCACTGATGTGGCAAACGCTGTTCTTGATGGCACTGACTGTGTCATGCTTAGTGGAGAATCTGCAGCCGGTGCATACCCTGAAATTGCAGTCAAGACTATGGCTCGTATCTGCATCGAAGCTGAGTCATCTCTAGACTATGGAGTCATCTTCAAAGAGATGATAAGGTCAACCCCGTTACCAATGAGCCCGTTAGAGTCACTTGCATCATCTGCTGTTAGGACAGCTAACAAGGCTCGAGCCAAACTCATTGTGGTTCTAACCAGGGGTGGAAGCACAGCTAAGTTGGTTGCTAAGTACAGACCAGCGGTCCCTATTTTGTCTGTCGTGGTTCCTGTTGTGTCGACTGATTCGTTTGACTGGACTTGTAGTGACGAGACGCCAGCTAGGCACAGTCTTGTCTACAGGGGTTTGATTCCACTTCTTGCTGAAGGGTCGGCTAAGGCTACTGATGCTGAATCTACTGAGGTGATTTTGGAAGCTGCTTTGAAATCGGCAACTGGAAAAGGATTATGCAAGAAAGGTGATGCTGTGGTGGCGCTTCACCGTATTGGTGCTGCTTCTGTCATCAAGATCTGCGTAGTCAAGTAAGATGATAGTGAGTGTTGGCATGATGTTTTCACTTTGGTTTGAAAGTGAGTTTAGTTTTGTGTTTGCTTCCTGAAACATGTTGTAGCCTTGTAGGTTAATGATATGGATCATATGTGACCATGGACTAGCTTTAAATAAGAACTTACTGATCAACTTATGTATTCAAATTGTTAGATTTTTACAAACTCTGGGCCATGTTAACTACTTGCATTTGTTTTGTGGTCTAATTATTTACGCTTGTTCAGAACTGATTAGAGAGGATTGACCATGAGTAATTATTATTGCTAGTATACCTGTGATGTAACGAAAATTTTGTTTATATGTTGGAACGATCAGGGTTAAAACAAGTTGAATCGAGTAAGTAGGACAGGACATGTGACTTAAAGTCAAAGGACTGCTGGGGGCTGGGTGGCTTGTTTTGAATCAACGACTTGTAACGTCGTTATGGACCAAGGCAGGTTTAGGAAAAGGTCCGGGCTCTCAATAAAGATTAGCTTAGGGTCAACAAGGAGATGACTTGATTATGAACTTAGAGAGAATTTCATATCTACCCTATAGAAATGTTAAAATGTCATATTTACTTTTTTGCAAGCGAAATGGATAACGTATAATGATTTTTATGCATATTTGGGAAAATATAAAATTTTTATGTTAGTTGATTTATATGCTATTGAATTATTTATGTAGGTACTATTTTTTATGTTATGCTTTGTTAGTGACAAATTTTCATGTCACCGATTTTGCATTATTGACAATAACTCTGTCGAAACATGTCATAGAGAAATGTTCTTGCGGTGATGCTAGAAACCAAAGGTTTTGTGTTTCTTTTCCACTGTGATCTAAAGCTCTTTTATTCTTAGTTACCGGTTACTTCAATTCTAAAATTAGAATTAGTCAAAATAAAATTGCTTCGAGCATCCGGCTTCACCATTGACATCGACACTTCCCGGTATAAAGCAGCCCAACCCCATAAGCTGCTAGCCGGATCGACCAACAAATGATTGGCGAGAGGGATAGGCTTATTCGACTAATTAGTGATCCTTGAGCCTGATTTCCTTGAAATATATTTTTTTTTCTTCTTAAAACTCACTAAGAATTTAACTATTTGGGTTACTTTTTATCAATAATTAATTAATTGGATTTTTTTTAAAGCTAACATTTTCTCTTGAGATATTTTTATTACATAAATCAAACATAATTAAGTAATTAACTAATCATATGTTTTAGTGGCGTTTCAATAATTCTTTTTTAAACTTTTTAAGATCCATGTCATAAATAATGTAAGTTGCATTTCCCAAAATGTCATAGATTTTTTTTGTTCCTTATTTAAGAAAAAGAAAAATCAAAATATATGTGTTTGATTTATCGATTATTTTTAAATTTATAATGAAATAAACTACAAAAGAACAACATTAGCGAAAATTAACATCGGTTAAACTTTATTTAACATTTTTAATAAAAAGACGAAAACTTCTTAATGGACATGTTTTGCGACCATATCATTGACATTTGTAAGTCAAGTAAGCGTCAGACATTGTGGAAAAGTGTTATTTATATACTTGCAACTTCTGATAATATTCGTGTGTTATTTTTTTTACTTTCGGTTCAAAGTGAGTTTAGCCTAAAAAATAGTGCAATTTAAATTAATGCATGTATTTACTCAAGTTAAATAGCCCAATATATAGTAGGATAAAACTAAATGGCCCAAAGAGAAATAAACTAACGATATATAAGAGTTCATAACATGATACCACAGTTTCACAAAAGAAAATTTGTTGGCCAATGTGCAACTGTTGTAAATATATAACCAAAACCTGCAACCTGTAATGTAGCACTAAAACACACTACCAAAACAGCCCGGAATGACTCGAAAACAACCTCTTAATTATAGCAAACAAGCACCCTAAAGGACAGTAAATAAAACTGCACAAAAAGAACTTCTTTGTCCTTTTAAGGTTTCTACGGAGCCCGTTTGATCGCTTCGAGCCTACGTACCGTACACCCCAGGATTGATGCAGTCTCGTAACGGTTTATTGTAAGCGAAACAATATCCCGTAATGCACAATCGGTTTGTAGAGTAAGAAAATATTCAAGAGTATATGGAGTAACAAAGATTAAAGAGATAGTGATTTTCTTTGATATTTTATAATAGAGTTTAGCATCCCTATTTATAGATGAAGAAAACCAGTTTGAACCCACTTATTATCAAACGGTTTTCCCATCATATCACTTCCAAGAATCACTCTCATATCCCTTATAACTCGTGGTATATACTGGACTAAGTAAACATGTAACAACCCATTACTTTGAATAAGTCAAGCCAAGCAAGAATGACTTGTACAAAGACGTTAGAGCATGCATGTTTACTTATATCACTAGCTTACCCCCACCATATTCTTATTCTCAGTTAATATGTTTATCAACTTATAAACAAACTTATTTTCTTAAAATGTTCAACCTAAGGTAAGAAATTAATATGACTATACATTAATTTCCAACAATCCCCCACCAGGTTGAACAATTACTCTACTCACTCGAACATGTTGTGCTACAAGGTGTCACGAAGATTAAACCTCGTTAGATATGCATACACAAAGTAAGATCGATTCAATGGTGTCCAAAGATTAAACCACGAACCTCAAGATAATGGTGTCCGAAGATTAAACCAAAACCTTTTGACCTTACCGGCGAATACATACGCACTTCCATGGTTATATTGTGCATTCTCAGCTTACTACGCGCGAATATGGCCATGCGCTTAAATCCCTTTCGTAACCCTCTAAGAGAGAAACCATAACTCTCTATTTGAGGCGGCACCACCTCTAGGTTATATAGGCTAACCTTCTCTATCGTCCTCGTTGCTAAGACGCCTCTAAAGATTAGTTAAGAGGTTTTACCTCAACCTACACATCGTCAACGACGTACTATCTTCACTACACATGGGCTAATTAGGTGGATAGTACCTTCTATCGATTAATGACTTCGTTATTACCCATTAAACTCGTAATGTAGGAGCTCTACAATCAAGTCGGGTTTCCATCACCAACCGATTCACATTTGGTTTCAAACCCATGCCTCTAGTAATCCTCAATAAATCTCTCGTCAGAGACTTATTAGGATATACCCGACAAGTCACTTCACTCTTATCGGTCTCATCACAAATACTCACTAAGTCTCTCGTCAGAGATATAGTAGTATCAAACTCAAGCTTCTAGATCACTTGACAACTTGTCTATAATGGTACCATCTCATTATTCTCTCTATATACATTCCAACACTATGGAATCTTAAGGTGTTAGATTTCTAATATACTAGTCTCTCAGAATTATCACAACTTGACAATATAGACAGTTTAATTCACATTCTCAAATACTAACTTGCTTCCTGCTCATTCAAAAGCAACTCAACTCAATCGTTGTGAGTATAGATTAATCCACCTGCTTGTGAATGTTAAACAATTTAGAGTACTGCCTTTCGATCTCAACGAAATGCTTATGTAACAATTTATTCCTTAATGAATAAATCCGATAGCTTAATATAAGTAGCAAACGATTAGTAGACTTTCTATGTGTGTACTATACTGCCATGAAATTCTAGACCAAAGTTGTGATCAAGATGATCAGTCATGATCACATTTGAAGATCCACAATTCGGAATCATAGGTTAACGGTTTCAACTTAAGTTGCATACCAAGTCAGCCAAATATGCCCGTTTATCGATTTCATGACACTGTTACACACATACACTAATCTACTCTTCTTGGTCAATAAACCAACTACTACAATCCTTATACAAATGGTTTCAAACTTAACCTTTTGTGCAGCTTATATTATGAGCATATCATATAATTCAATTTATTAGTGTCACATAATAAATTGTTTATACTCTAAACGTTTACTACTCTCTATATTTCGTGAGTCAAATCTCAACTTTTGATCACACAACAATTTAATGATGTCATCAAGATATATCACTCCAACATGTGATTAGTTTATCAATAATTTAATAGATCAAATGGTTTCTAGCACAGTTTGACTTTGTTCCACAAAAAGTATTTCTAATACTCTGTTTTAACAACAGTTCATCGTTATTTATTTCTTAAATTTCAAAATTTTAATATAGTCACAACATATAAAAGATAAATGTTCAACACATATATCTTTGATAAACGAACAATCATATTCAAATGAAAACAGATTACACTAGAAATAAAGACGATTACACTAGAATTGGAAAAACAAGAACAAAGCCAGCAAATTATTCAAAGGCGCTAGCCGCCATGCTCAAACATAAAACTAGCTAGAAAACCATAAACTATTAAAATTATCATGCCACGAAGTTATCATCATCGAGATAAACATGAGCCACACGGTCCGCAATTTCACCATCCACCACATTAGCATCATCATTTCCGGATTTCCTCAACTTGCACTCGAGTGCTTAATGGCCAGTCTCTCCACAAACATGGCATTTTCCGATTTTCTTTGACGATCCGGTCTTCTTGAATTTGTCATGCTTCACCCCCAAGTTGACTTTCGTTGGACCGTTTCGCGAAGCTCTCTTCGAAGAGTTTCCGACTTGAACATGATGAACAGTGGACCCATGATTCACTCGTTTATCTCTTTTCCTAGCTTCTTCCTCAATGCGAAGATGCTTCAAGAGATCATCCAACGAGTAATCATCTTTCTTATTTATCAACTTCTTTGAAATGTCATTCCAAGAAGGTGGTAACTTAGAAACAATAGCACCAACTTGTAGCATTTCAGGAATAGGAATAGAAAGCACATTCAATTTGTTAACGAGAATTTGGAGTTCATGCACTTGCTCCAATATAGGTTTCTCGTCAACCATTTGAAAATTGAAGAACTTAGAAATAAGATATCTATTAGTACCTTCCTCTTGTTGTTTGTACTTAAACTCCAAAGCACTCCATAACTTTCGCGGATCAGTGATTGGAGCATAGACATCATATAGCCTATCCGAAAGTGAATTCTTGATGTGACCACAGCATAAGGTCTCATCTTCTTTACGAATCATCCTTTGCTTCTCAAGTTCAAGAACTTTATTCTTATCAACCTCTTGTCCTTCAGTGGGAACAGGATCAGCAGGAATCGGGGCCAAAAACGGATCAAGAACATAAAAGATCTTGAGAACGATCAACAAGAATTTCATCTTGTCAGCCCATCGAGTGTAGTTACACCCGTCAAATTTGTCCAACTTGACAAACTCCTGGTTCATGATGCGAAGGTTTGATGATGAAGCTCCAGCGTCCATTTCAAAACTAGAAACCTTAAAAGATTGTTGTAAATATATAACCAAAACCTGCAACCTGTAATATAGCACTAAAACACACTACCAAAACAGCCCGGAAACAACCTCTTAATTATAGCAAACAAGCACCCTAAAGGACAGTAAATAAAACTGCACAAGAAGAACTTCTTTGTCCTTTTAAGGTTTCTACGGAGCCCGTTTGATCGCTTCGAGCCTACGTACCGTACACCCCAGGATTGATGCAGTCTCGTAACGGTTTATTGTAAGCGAAACAATATCCCGTAATGCACAATCGGTTTGTAGAGTAAGAAAATATTCAAGAGTATATGGAGTAACAAAGATTAAAGAGATAGTGATTTTCTTTGATATTTTATAATAGAGTTTAGCATCCCTATTTATAGATGAAGAAAACCAGTTTGAACCCACTTATTATCAAACGGTTTTCCCATCATATCACTTCCAAGAATCACTCTCATATCCCTTATAACTCGTGGTATATACTGGACTAAGTAAACATGTAACAACCCATTACTTTGAATAAGTCAAGCCAAGCAAGAATGACTTGTACAAAGACGTTAGAGCATGCATGTTTACTTATATCACTAGCTTACCCCCACCATATTCTTATTCTCAGTTAATATGTTTATCAACTTATAAACAAACTTATTTTCTTAAAATGTTCAACCTAAGGTAAGAAATTAATATGACTATACATTAATTTCCAACAATCCCCCACCAGGTTGAACAATTACTCTACTCACTCGAACATGTTGTGCTACAAGGTGTCACGAAGATTAAACCTCGTTAGATATGCATACACAAAGTAAGATCGATTCAATGGTGTCCAAAGATTAAACCACGAACCTCAAGATAATGGTGTCCGAAGATTAAACCAAAACCTTTTGACCTTACCGGCGAATACATACGCACTTCCATGGTTATATTGTGCATTCTCAGCTTACTACGCGCGAATATGGCCATGCGCTTAAATCCCTTTCGTAACCCTCTAAGAGAGAAACCATAACTCTCTATTTGAGGCGGCACCACCTCTAGGTTATATAGGCTAACCTTCTCTATCGTCCTCGTTGCTAAGACGCCTCTAAAGATTAGTTAAGAGGTTTTACCTCAACCTACACATCGTCAACGACGTACTATCTTCACTACACATGGGCTAATTAGGTGGATAGTACCTTCTATCGATTAATGACTTCGTTATTACCCATTAAACTCGTAATGTAGGAGCTCTACAATCAAGTCGGGTTTCCATCACCAACCGATTCACATTTGGTTTCAAACCCATGCCTCTAGTAATCCTCAATAAATCTCTCGTCAGAGACTTATTAGGATATACCCGACAAGTCACTTCACTCTTATCGGTCTCATCACAAATACTCACTAAGTCTCTCGTCAGAGATATAGTAGTATCAAACTCAAGCTTCTAGATCACTTGACAACTTGTCTATAATGGTACCATCTCATTATTCTCTCTATATACATTCCAACACTATGGAATCTTAAGGTGTTAGATTTCTAATATACTAGTCTCTCAGAATTATCACAACTTGACAATATAGACAGTTTAATTCACATTCTCAAATACTAACTTGCTTCCTGCTCATTCAAAAGCAACTCAACTCAATCGTTGTGAGTATAGATTAATCCACCTGCTTGTGAATGTTAAACAATTTAGAGTACTGCCTTTCGATCTCAACGAAATGCTTATGTAACAATTTATTCCTTAATGAATAAATCCGATAGCTTAATATAAGTAGCAAACGATTAGTAGACTTCTATGTGTGTACTTATACTGCCATGAAATTCTAGACCAAAGTTGTGATCAAGATGATCAGTCATGATCACATTTGAAGATCCACAATTCGGAATCATAGGTTAACAGTTTTCAACTTAAGTTGCATACCAAGTCAGCCAAATATGCCCGTTTATCGATTTCATGACACTGTTACACACATACACTAATCTACTCTTCTTGGTCAATAAACCAACTTACTACAATCCTTATACAAATGGTTTCAAACTTAACCTTTTGTGCAGCTTATATTATGAGCATATCATATAATTCAATTTATTAGTGTCACATAATAAATTGTTTATACTCTAAACGTTTACTACTCTCTATATTTCGTGAGTCAAATCTCAACTTTTGATCACACAACAATTTAATGATGTCATCAAGATATATCACTCCAACATGTGATTAGTTTATCAATAATTTAATAGATCAAATGGTTTCTAGCACAGTTTGACTTTGTTCCACAAAAAGTATTTCTAATACTCTGTTTTAACAACAGTTCATCGTTATTTATTTCTTAAATTTCAAAATTTTAATATAGTCACAACATATAAAAGATAAATGTTCAACACATATATCTTTGATAAACGAACAATCATATTCAAATGAAAACAGATTACACTAGAAATAAAGACGATTACACTAGAATTGGAAAAACAAGAACAAAGCCAGCAAATTATTCAAAGGCGCTAGCCGCCATGCTCAAACATAAAACTAGCTAGAAAACCATAAACTATTAAAATTATCATGCCACGAAGTTATCATCATCGAGATAAACATGAGCCACACGGTCCGCAATTTCACCATCCACCACATTAGCATCATCATTTCCGGATTTCCTCAACTTGCACTCGCGTGCGTAATGGCCAGTCTCTCCACAAACATGGCATTTTCCGGTTTTCTTTGACGATCCGTTCTTCTTGAATTTGTCATGCTTCACCCCCAAGTTGACTTTTGTTGGACCGTTTCGCGAAGCTCTCTTCGAAGAGTTTCCGACTTGAACATGATGAACAGTGGACCCATGATTCACTCGTTTATCTCTATTCCTAGCTTCTTCCTCAATGCGAAGATGCTTCAAGAGATCATCCAACGAGTAATCATCTTTCTTATTTATCAACTTCTTTGAAATGTCATTCCAAGAAGGTGGTAACTTAGAAACAATATCACCAACTTGTAGCATTTCAGGAATAGGAATAGAAAGCACATTCAATTTGTTAACGAGAATTTGGAGTTCATGCACTTGCTCCAATATAGGTTTCTCATCAACCATTTGAAAATTGAAGAACTTAGAAATAAGATATCTATTAGTACCTTCCTCCTGTTGTTTGTACTTAAACTCCAAAGCACTCCATAACTTTTGCGGATCAGTGATTGGAGCATAGACATCATATAGCCTATCCGAAAGTGAATTCTTGATGTGACCACAGCATAAGGTCTCATCTTCTTTACGAATCATCCTTTGCTTCTCAAGTTCAAGAACTTTATTCTTATCAACCTCTTGTCCTTCAGTGGAACAGGATCGCAGGAATCGGGGCCAAAAACGGATCAAGAACATAAAAGATCTTGAGAACGATCAACAAGAATTTCATCTTGTCAGCCCATCGAGTGTAGTTACACCTGTCAAATTTGTCCAACTTGACAAACTCCTGGTTCATGATGCGAAGGTTTGATGATGAAGCTCCAGCGTCCATTTCAAAACTAGAAACCTTAAAAGATTGTTGTAAATATATAACCAAAACCTGCAACCTGTAATATAGCACTAAAACACACTACCAAAACAGCCCGGAATGACCCGAAAACAACCTCTTAATTATAGCAAACAAGCACCCTAAAGGACAGTAAATAAAACTGCACAAGAAGAACTTCTTTGTCCTTTTAAGGTTTCTACGGAGCCCGTTTGATCGCTTCGAGCCTACGTACCGTACACCCCAGGATTGATGCAGTCTCGTAACGGTTTATTGTAAGCGAAACAATATCCCGTAATGCACAATCGGTTTGTAGAGTAAGAAAATATACAAGAGTATATGGAGTAACAAAGATTAAAGAGATAGTGATTTTCTTTGATATTTTATAATAGAGTTTAGCATCCCTATTTATAGATGAAGAAAACCAGTTTGAACCCACTTATTATCAAACGGTTTTCCCATCATATCACTTCCAAGAATCACTCTCATATCCCTTATAACTCGTGGTATATACTGGACTAAGTAAACATGTAACAACCCATTACTTTGAATAAGTCAAGCCAAGCAAGAATGACTTGTACAAAGACGTTAGAGCATGCATGTTTACTTATATCACTAGCTTACCCCCACCATATTCTTATTCTCAGTTAATATGTTTATCAACTTATAAATAAACTTATTTTCTTAAAATGTTCAACCTAAGGTAAGAAATTAATATGACTATACATTAATTTCCAACCGCAACATCTTTCAAAATATTTATCTTCGCCATGTTATAGATGTCTCGTGTATACAGGAAACTAAAAACCGGCAAGTGTAACAATGCCTTACAAATCATCTTCTATGATTCATAAATCATATTATTTAGAAAGCCAATAAAACCTATTTGTTATCAGTAAAACCTTTATAAATTAATGATGTTGAGACCGAGATATATTATTAATTTAGCGAGATATTATTATATCGATAAATTAATAATTTATTAATTTAAAGAAGTTTTACGCATGGTCTTTAAATTTCCATATCCAATATACTAGTTACAATGTATACTACTAGTTAGAGATAAAAAATAAATTAGAAAAACATTTTCCAATTAACATTTTATGAATTCACATTCACAAATTAATTGAATTTGTCAAGTTCATTGTTTTTGAATAAGTAAAAAGTTTTGTTGGGACAAGTTCCAATTACGTATAACCTTAATTAAATTAATTGAATTTGTTCAAGTTTCAATTATGTATGACCTTTATATATATATGGAATTTTTTAGTAATTATTAATTTATAGTTTCGTTGGGACCAATATATATACACTGATGTTTCAATAAAATTATTATCTTATTATTTAATCGATTGGAGTTCAAATTTGTACTAGTCCCAAGCTGGGACTAGACAAATTATTAATTTTATCGAGGTTATTAATTTATCGAGTATTAATTTATAGATGTTTTACCGTATACTACAATATAAAGCATTTGATACCTTCTCAAAATAGAATAAATTTTAAAAAAATTGACCGGTCAACGTTAATTAATTACATTATTAAAATACCCCATAAATGAAAAATATAAGTTATTAAGCTTATTATACAAATCGATATAACACAAAATGTACTCATATTTTCAATGTAAGTATATTATTAAATCAATAGAGTTTTCAAATGCATACTAAATTACAATGTTCGAAAAGTATTATTAAATCGTAAGAGTGCCTCGAGAACAAACATATATGCCTATTAAAATTGTTTGATAAAACTTACCGTAAAAACTAAAAACTATGTTTTACAAAAATTGGACGATTTTTTCAAAGCAAGTGATGCAAATGTGCAAAGTGCTAAGTGTTAATTTATATGATTTCACACATTTTACACACACACACACACACACACACACACACACACACACATATATATATATATATATATATATATATATATATATATATATATATATATATATACTACATTATAAAGTATTTGATACCTTCTCAAAATGGAAGTCCTAAAATATTAACCTAACATACTTACTTATTATGACAAATTTAAAAAAGTGACCGGTCAACGTTCATTAATTACATTATTAAAATAGTCTCTAAATGTAAAATACAAGTTATTGAGCTTATTATATAAACCGATATAACACAAAGTGTACTTTCATTTTTAATGTAAATATATTATTAAATCAATAGAGTTTCAAAATGCATACTAAATTACAATTTTCGAAAAATATTATTAAATCGAAAGAGTGTCTCGAGATCCAACATATACACCTTTTGTAATTTTTTTTATAAAACTCACCGTAAAAACTAAAAATGGTGTTTTATAAAAAAAATAGGATGATTTTTTCAAAGCAAATGATGCAAAGGTGAAAAGTTATAAGTGTTAATTTATATGATTCCACACATTTTACACATGTTTATACTAAATTATAAAGCATTTGCGACCTTCCCAAAATGAATGTCTTAAAATACCAACAAACTTACTTATGGTGGCAAATTTTAAAAATTGATCGGTCAACGTCCATTAATAACATTATTAAAACACCCTCTAAATAAAAAAATACAAGTTATTAAGCTTATTATTCAAACCGATATAACACAAAATGTACTCTCATTTTCACTGTAAAGATATTACTAAATCAATAAAGTTTCAAAATGCATACTTAACTACAATGTTCGAAACATATTATTAAATTGTAAGAGTGCCTCAAGAACCAATATATACCTTTTAGAATTTTTTGATAAAACTTACCTTGAAAATTAAAAATTGTGTTTTATAATATATATATATATATATATATATATATATATATATATATATATATATATATATATATATATATATATATATATATATAAGGGTGAGATCAAATAAAAAGAGTTTTTTTCATAAAAAGAATAAGAAGGACTTTTTATCCTTGATTTAAAATCAATGGATGAGATTTACTATAATCCTAACAAACTATTAAGGGTATAAAAGTAATTTCACAATCTAACTATAATCCTAACACACCTTTATAATAAAACCCAGGTACTATAATCTTTCCCGCTTATTCACAATAATTAAACTATACAAAAAAAATATACTTATTTCTTATTACGGATATTTTGCAAAAAGTGTAAATATTTAATGGAGTTGAATTTGGACATTTTTAAGGTCTAAGTACAATTATTGTTGATGAAACATCATCAAAAATAATAACAACCAAACATATAAATTAAATAGCTAGAGTTCCTATCCCCAACGAAAGAATGATGGTACTCTACTGCACATCTTCACTTCAACCTTACAAGGCTAAAATGGAACAGTAGTACATTATGAAAATGTACACACAAAGCCTGCTACTTATCCTCAACTCACGGATCCTCAAGCTCGAAACAATGCTCATTAAGCTAGAAATCAAACATGAGCTACCAGACCTCCCTGACACAAAAATAGCACTCAATTTTTTACGACAATCTGATAACCATATCATCCTTGATCCACTCTTCATAACTACCTAAAAATACAAATCATCCATAATTCCATCAGTTTACAGATTCATCTCATTGGGCCCTTTTTAATGCAACTTGAGCCCTTTTTTAATCTACACATCATCCATAATTCCATCAGTTTACAGATCCATAAGTCCATCAGTTTTACTAGATAATTCTCTTTTAGGAAAAAGTTAACAAATAACGAGAATATGGTTATTGCGAGATAAAATGAAGTCCCAATCAGATGCTTAAAATCCATGATTCGACTCACTAAAAAGAAGTTTCATATCTATCTCACTGGGAGGTTAATGGCATATATTCATTTCCCATAATCCATATAGAAAGATAACACAATTCATGACTAGAAAAAGATATCCCATCTAAATGAAGGGAAATGATGAGTACTTACTGTTATATTACCACCAACATTAGCTTTGACAAGCCCCGTGGCTGCTCCGAAATTGTCTGGTATAAAAAAAAATAAGTTTTAGGTAAGTTGTTAAATTCTAAAAACGACTTGCAACATGAATGAGAAAAGCAGGGCAAGCAAACATTATGCAGTGTCACCTCGCTTTGTTAAAGCTAAATATTCTGATTACTGAATATTATATAATAACTTTCAAACAGATCTCGAAGCAACCCTTAGTCCCTTATATACTAAGAATCTGGTTGTCAGTGGGTGGGTGGGAGATGAGATGATGAAAAATTCTATATAATCGAAACATACACAAGTAAAAATGTTACCTTTCTTTTTTCTATAACTGCTTGAGAGATCCATTAACCATGAACTCTGTTACAATGGCCAAAAAGCCATTTAGTCCATCACTAAGTATACCATAAAAAGAGACGACATTCGTGTGGTGCAACGAACTTAAAATCAGCGCCTCCTTCCAGGAATATGCAATCTGTACATAATCATCCTTATCCGTTTCGTTGTTCAGCTCACTGATAATACACAAAAAAAAAATTATACAATCGCATTAAAAAAACCCAATGCAGATTTACACCTTTTTCAATGCACAAAACCATGTCTTTTCAAACATTACCATGCTCGTTAACTAAGTAGGTCACCTTTACTAACTTCCTATGAAAATTAATGTACATTTTGACAATTTTTAATGCACAAATAGTGTCATTTCAAACAACAGTGTATTGATTTCCTAAGCATGGCACCTTTTTTAAATTCCTATGAAAACGGATGCACAATTAGACCAATTTAATGCACAAAATAGTGTTAATTCACACAATAGAGTGTCGATTACCTAAGCATGTCACCATTACTAACTTTGTATGAAAACGAATGCACAATTAGACTATTTTTAATGCACAAAATGGTGTTATTCCAAACAATAGCGCACAGATTGCCGAAGCACGTCACTTTTAATAGCATCGTATGACAACTAACACACATTTAACGGATTATTAATGTAGAAAACAATATTATTTAACGCAACTCATGATTATCCCGGCATATCACTCTTTTACTAACCTCCTTCAAAAATTAATGCACATTTAGACAACTTTTTAATGTACAAAATAGTGTTATTCCACACAACTCACGACTATCCAATCGTTTCACATTTTACTAATTTCCTACAAAAATAATGCTTATTTAGACCATTTTAGTGCACAAAACAGTGGATTCCACACAACTTACGATTATCTGATCGTATTACACTTTTACTATCTTCCTACAAAATTGATGCACATTTAGACCAATTTTTAATGCACAAAACAGTGTTATTCCACACAACTCATGATTTTCCAAACGTATTACACTTTAACTCACTCCCTACGAAAACTATCGCACGTCTAGCCTATTTTTGATGAACATAAGATTATTATTTCGCATAACTCATGATTATCCAAACTCATCACACTTTTATTAATCTCTTACAAAAACTATCGCACATTTAACCAATTTTTAATGCACATAACAAAATTATTTCGCACAACTCATGATTATCAAAACTCATCACACTTTTACTAACTTCCTACAAAAACTATCGCACATCCAGCCCATTTTAATGCACATAACAATATTATTTTGTACAACTTAAAGTTACAAAAACATATCACATTTTTTATAACGATTTATGAAAATTGATGCACATTCAGCCATTTTAATGGACAAAACGTGTACAAATAAATCTGAGGAACAGTTTAATAGAATATAGATTAACAAAACAATTTTAAGCTAAAAATAATTACCAGCAATATGAACGGGAATCCTACACCTTATAATCATATGAACAAAACTAAGTTTAATTGACTTACACAAGCATTTTTGTCCGTAAAATCATCAATTTCGTCTTCAGTTACCACCGATCATTTTTCACATCTTCGATTGAAAACTATCTGATGCATTTTTTACTGATTAAACTTGAAATCAGTGTTTGATTGATTTCAGCTATTTTAGATCTCATCAATGGTGGAATCAATGGTGGATGAATTATGAGAGAAGGTATTTGGATGAGAGAGAAAGAGTAGGTACATATTGATTACACGGTGGAGTTAAATTGTATTATAAATGTATGTTAATGAATAATTATTAAAAGACTATATTGCCCTTCTAGCCTTAATTAAGATTATTGTTTAATCTCATCCATTGATTTTAAATCAATGGTCCAAAATCATTTTTATTCTTTTTACCAAAATTTCTATTTTTATTTTAACTCCCCCCTATATATATATATATATATATATATATATAGGGTATATATATATATATATATATATATATATATATATATATATAGTGGAGATACAATGAGAAACCTTAAAATGAGAAGGATGAGAAGTCATCTCAACCATTGGATCTAACTTGCAAGATAAAAAAGCGAGTTCATTTTTGTAAATAATAAAATTAAGGGCAAAGCTGTAGATAGTGAAAATTGACTCGGCGCTATTTTTCCCCAAAAGAAAACGTTTCAGTATCTTTCATATCACTCTCTCTCCTCTTCTTCCAATTCCCAAATAAAACCAATCAATCACTTTCATTCTCTTCAATCACCAAATCAATCCAACAACAAAATCAATCAAAACAAAAATCTAATAATTTATAAACCAAATCTATTAATAATCAAAGAAACCTACTGCATCTCTGATGGTGAGGACGAATCTTCCAGATCTTACACCACCTTGTAAGTGAATTTTTTAAGATAAACAATTTTTACAGCATATTTATGTTATTTATCTTCCTAAAATCGTTTATTTATTTAGAAATTTAGCAAATAGAAAGAGTGATAGGTTGATTGATGTGACAAATGGTAATTTTTACACTTTAAGTTAACAATAAATATTTATTTATTATTTTTAAGCCGAGCATTTCTATGCGCAATTGCATGTTTCTGAGCATTTCTGAGCATTTTTGGGAGCTGTCCCGCATACTGTAGCTTACAGTCACTGCTGAAAAAGTTTATTTTTGTCAGTAAGCATAAATTATTCTATTTCTGATAGTTACTGACAATTATCATAATTAACTGAGAAGCTTTCTCGTATTTACTGAAAAACAACCCCACACGCGAACCGACAGCATAGTATTTATGGTAGCCATCAAATAAATGCATTTTTGAGAAAATGATAATATTTTATTATTATTCTGACAAAAACATCAATAAAAACTTTATTTTGCGTATACGTGTCCAAAAATGTCAAACCGGGACTTTACAGTAACATTTAAGCTTTAACCGACACACGATACACCAACGAGGAACAAAAATACTTTCCCCCTTGCTCCTTGTCGTTTGCCGCCACATTCCACACCAAGACTAGATGATTTTATACTAATATCTTCATTAGTTGGAGATGACTTAGCATATATTTGTTTTTATACCCCATTAGTAACACACATTTTATCACACACACATTTTTATCCATCCAACTTACTTAGATCATTTTTCCCTTCCAAGAACCATCAAACTCACGGCCTAACACTTAAATTCAAGATCTACAAAAATCTAGTGAAGTTTGAACTAATCGGGGTGTACTTTCAAGTGTTTTGGGTTAATCGGAACGTATTATGGGTAAATTTCGTGCAATTTGGTGTGTTCTTGGGTCTTTCTACCACTCGAATTTTTCTCAGACTTTGTAAGGATCTTCAAAACTTGTTCAATCTTGTTCTTTACATGTTCTTGTGATGTTTAAAAGTGTTACTAAGTGCTTATTATATATGTTTTGCTAAAATGAAAAAGTTAGGGTTTGATGTATAGTTTATAGTGCTCGACTCCTTAGTGATTTTTATACAAGTGATGATATTTCTTACTTGTGTGATAAATCTTGTTACTTGTAGTACTAGTTTGATAATACAAATGTGATTAGTGCTAATTACGCGAGTTTAAGACGAAATATACACTTGTATGTATATATATATAAATCGGCACATTTTTGAAAGAAATAATTATTGGGGTTTTGAAAAACATAAAATTTTGGCTCTAGTGGTGAAATGGTGAAATTAGTGCTTAATAACATATTTTGGATAGCTTATTGAATAAGCTATAGCTTATTGTGTTTTGGCTTATTTGGGTAAAAAAAGGGTCATACGACACCTATTGGGCCGAGCCCAATATGTTTTGGCCTTGGTTGACCATTTGACTTAATGGCTTATTTATAAGTGCTTATTTGGCTTATTTAAAAATTGTTACAAAAACTATTCGGACTAAAAGGGCTTAAAGGTTTAAAACTATTTTTGGGCTTATGAAAGTCTCGGCACAAAATGGGCCGAGCCCATGTGTTTTCGGACTATGGTTGACTTTTTGACCAAACGGCTTATTTGATGTGCTAAATTGATTTTTAGAAACTTAACGATATATATATCGTAACTTAAAAAGGTTAAATGACTTTTGGGCTAAACTTGGACTTTTGGGCCCAATATGGACTTTTCGGCCCAATAAATATTTCGGATGACAAAAATGAGTTTTCAAATATTTTTCGACCTTTAATAAATATTTAGACTAATTAAAACGTTATATATCGATTAAAACCATTTTGGACTCGTTTTGACACCTTAAGCCCAATAAGACAAATAAATGGGCTTTTCTACCCAAAATTGTAGTTGTTGACTTTTTATTGACTTTTGAAAGTATTATGACTAAATGCTGACTCTGTATCGGAAACTATAATTAAGAAGTAATCGTAACGAAAAATATAGTTATAATGATAAATATACATTTTGGACTAGTTTTGCAAATATAGTTAACGAAAGGGATTATTTAGGAAATTGCAACACTCGGGAAAAATGGAAAAGTTTGAATAAACAAATGGGTCATGCCCGATTTTTCTAAAATTTCGACACTTAGAATATTTTCGGATGAAAACCGACTAAAAGACGAAACGGATTATTTTTATTATTAAAAATATTAATTCTTCTAAATTAATATTTTTAGACCTTAGAAGATTTGTGAATAAACTTTTGGTATTTATACATTTACATTTATTTAATTTCTCAAAATTAAATACTTATGAATTTCTTTATAATTATCATTATATTATAAATAATCATAATATTTATAATATAATAATACCTCACTATCACCATTATCATATTAATAATTAAATACCTATTTAATTAATTATAAATCTTAATTAATTAAATACTCAATTATTAAATATATATACGATAATATATAGATATTACTTACGCATTTTGCGACGACAAGCACTAAGCACGGAAATTCCGTCGCACGTGTTTTCATCGTACACTTTCACCATAAGCCATCACCAAAAAGTCTTAAATGATGAACTATTTTGAAATGTACATTACCACACAGCAAGCAAGAAATACACGAGAACTTGATACACGTAAACCTTTCAATTGAGTTAAAACATTTAAAACACGAATATTCCGCTAAGACTTACCATACTGATCTAGGTCGCGTGTCGAAGTGGTTGCACTGTGTTGTTGTTGATTAGAAGATTTCTATTGTTATTAAGGTGAGTTTCTAGCCCCGTTTTTATACATATTGCTTTTATAAACCTTGGGGTGAGAAACATACAAAACTGTTTTCATGGACCAAAATGACATTTGTTTTCATAAACACTTGTATGCCGATAACCTAAGTTTGCTGAATCTCATTGCGCCCACTATAATCAACCGTCAATTCCTGCTGGAAAGCGCGTATGATATAAATAGATCTATTGAGGGTGACTCCCCCGTTCGGTTGGCCCGGCAGGTCAACGCGAATGTATACCATGTCGGAATTTGCCAAGTGTCTGGGGATTAACACTCGCGGACACCCTTTATTTGCTATGCTAGCTTGGCATATTATTTGTCTAGTTTTGGTTGGATGAGCTTAGTGTTTGCATACCGAATTAGTGTGATTGCTGAATTATTTGCTATGGTCCATATGTGCTTATTTACTTTAAACCTATGAACTCACCAGCGTTAGCTGACTTTTAGCATGTTTTTCTCAGGTATTTGAGAATGTGTTTACTGAAGGCAGGGCATGGCAATGGTCATAAGTTTGTTGGAAATGTTTTTGCTTATGCGTTAAACTTTGAATTTGGGACCGATTTGTTAAATGGGCTTCATTTTAATTGAATTGAACTTGATGTATGGCAATTTAACTTTGGAAATGTAAACTATTTTAAAACGGATTTTAATCCCTTCTCTATATCTTTGTGTTGTGATTATCGATTTAGTAGCACCCAAGTATGTATGCTTCCGCAAATTCTGATTTTGGGGGTGTTACAGATTGGTATCAGATCCAAGTTATAGAGAACTAGGTTTATAAGAACCCTAAACTATAACCAGTTTATGAAAAACGCTTCCTTCTGACTGCCAGATGCCTATCTGCCTAGCTTGCTATGATTTGATCGCTATTTGTCTTATATGATTAAGTGTTATACTATGCTATTTGAGTATTTTACTTAACATATATGATATAAGTATTTTCTATAAACTTACACATGCCACACCGTATTTGTCACAGACTATGTCTCTCCTTTCCGATGCACATGATGAGGTACTTGTTGCTGGACACACTTTCCCATTGCGATGACCAATTCCATTTTCGGATGACCCGTTGATGGAGGTTGTTAGAGCTGTTGCTCAGCATACTCATACCACTCCAGCATCTACCTCACCATACCTACCCCGCTATGCCACAGCTCACTGTTCATCTCCAGCTCAGCTTTACACCCTCACCCAGCATACTCAGACTTTCCTCACCACTCAGGAGGACCCGTTATGGTTACCCGGGTACCTCTACTTCATCACCATCTCAGTCACCTATGTCATCCCTAGATCATTCCCCTCTCCGTCAGAGATTACGGAGGTCTATTCAGTCTTACTCTGATGAGGATGAGGATCCAGTGGAGGATCCAGAGCAGGTTCAGGTAGAGCCCACACCGGCAGTGACAGCACCCATTGAGCACGCTCCTATTTGTGCGGGTGTTGACAGGGACCGAGAGGCACCAAGGGATCCAGATCAGGTGATGATGCCATAGGATGGCAAATGCATCATGGAGGATGTACAGGGGGTATTTGAGGTAGGGAAGAGCTCTAGGGCTGCCCAGATACAGGATTTGAGTGATACCCAGTGGATTGACATTACTTGTGATACCAGTACGGGTGTGCGTACAGCTAGTCCAGAGTACACTTCATTATCTCCTTCGTTTGTGCCGCCTCCATCTTTGATACCTTCTCCGCTTCCATCACCAGTGGTTTCTCCGCTTCTACCAGCATCACCAACAGAGCTCGAGGAACCCACTGTCATGGAGCAGGTATGGATTCAGCTGGCGAACCAAGCCAGTTTACTTGATGTGTACTCAGATCAGATTGAGAGGTTAGAGCAACCTGACCACATTCAGAGTGTTGAGAGGAGGATTGGGACAATTGACAGGGCTGCCTGTGTGTTGTTTAAGGAGATGTATTCTGACAGACGTGTGATGATTGGCTTGAGAGCCAGATTAGATGCACTGGAGAGGTTACACGGTAGTGAGCCCAGGGATTTGGACTTTAGGGCTATTGGTTTAGGCAGAGGCTAGACCAGGATTCAGGGGATGTTGAGGTGAGCTCAGGGTACTGATCGCGCTCAGTGGTAGAGGATCATGACTGCTGAGTATACGATCGATGCTATGATGAGAGAGAACCAGGAGCTGAGACACTGTGTGGATCAGTTGGAGGCTACTATTGGAGGGATGACTGCAACATTCGAGCAGTTACTCCTTGAGCGTGACCGAGCCTAGATTAGTTTTAGTAGATGATGTATTCCATCAGACTGATGAGTTATCACTTAATAGTCCATCACTAACTATTAGCCTTGCTTGTAATTTTGTGAACATCTATTCTATTCGATATATATATATATATATATATATATATATATAATATATATATATATATATATAATATATATAACAAGCTTGGTTTTTCTATTCGATTGTTCGTTTCCTCTATGGTTGACTTTATTCTTGCATTTTGTTTACGATATCCATATATTCATATGACACCTTCCTTCCATAATCGAGATCTCACTTATTGTCATCTTCTTGTGACGCAGATAAATGGCACCCAAGCGAAAGTCAACCAGAGTCACACGAGGATGAACTGCTAACACACCTACCCCAGCAAGAGCAGTGCGAGGTAGGACTGCTGAGAATGCCACCCCGAAAAAAGCCGCGCAGGGCAGAGTTGCTGAGAACGCCGCCCCAACCAGGGTCGCGGCAAACCCACCCGTGGTGAATCAAGCAACTCTAGATCAGCTCGTCAATGATCGTGTGGCCGCCGCACTCGCCGCCGCAAACAACTCAACCACCAACACCGAAATGTCAAGGCCAGTGACCAACAGCCGTGGCTGCACTTACTCTGAATTCCGAAAGATCATGGTTGGAGGTTTTGGAGGAACAGAGGGAGTCATTGGCCTGACTAGGTGGATTGAAAAGCTGGAAACCGTGTTTCGCATCAGTGGTTGTAACGATGACGACAGGTTCAAGTATGCCGCTTTGACCTGGTGAAATAACTACATGAAATCTGCCAACATGGATGTTGCTTATGCTATGTCGTGGGAAGACTTTAAGGAGTTAGTGCTTAGGAAGTATTGCCCACGAAATGAGGTCAAGAAGTTGGAAATAGAATTTTGGAATTTGAAGGTGCAGAATAACAACATGGCTGCTTACAACTAGAGATTTCAGGAACTGGCTTTGCTATGTCCTGAAATGGTTCAGACTGAGACGAGATTGATTGAGAGGTATATCGGAGGTTTTCCAAATTCCATAAGAGGTGATGTTACTACCTCAAAGGCTGTAGATCTCCATGAGACCATAGAAATAGCCAACAAGTTGATGGACCAGGAATTGGAGGATGTACCAGAAAAGAGTGCTGACAACAAGAGAAAGTGGGAAGACCACTCGAAGGGTAGCAACAGCAACTCTCAAAACAAAAGGCAGGAAGTGGCTAAAGCTTATGTAGCAGGTTCAGGTGATAAGAGGGGGTATGATAGGAATGCACCTCTTTGTAACCGCTGTAAGCTACACCACAAGGGACAGTGCATGGTAAAATGTCACAACTGCTAGAGAGTGGGACATTTGGCCAAGAATTGTAGGACAAGACCCCTAGCCACCGCTTAAGCACCACCACGCAACAACCGCAGGGCGGAAGTCACCTGCTATGTTTACGGTGAGAAGCGTCATTACCGTAACGTGTGCAACAAACCCAGAACCCAGGAAAATGGTGGTGGTCATGGTAACCAGGGAGCAGTAGTTAACAATGGGAACCAGGGCAATGGAGGAGGAGCCCGTGGAAGAGTTTATGATGTGGGCAGAAGGGAAGCCTAGGACGACGCGAACGTGGTGACAGGTACATTTCTTTTAAATAATCGCTATGCATCAATATTATTCGATACGAGAGCAGATAGAAGTTTTGTGTCGACTGCTTTTAGTTCTTTAATTGATATTGCTCCAACTACCTTAGACAATGTCTTCGACGTAAAATTAGCTAACGGGAACTTAGAAAGGGTAGATACCATTATAAGAGGTTGCACTCTAAACTTGTTAAATCACCCATTCAACATCAACCTCATGCCAGTAGAGTTGGGTAGTTTTGACGTTATCATAGGGATGGATTGGCTATCGAAATATCATGTCGTCATCATCTATGATGAAAAGATCATGAGAGTACCTTACGGGAACAAGTTTCTAATAATAGAAGGAGATCCGAGCGATCATGCACGCTCATCAAGATTGAGCATTTTCTCGTGTACGAAGGTGCAAAAGTGCATCGAGAAAGGATGCCACGTCTTTCTGGCTCATGTTATTGAGAAGAAAGAGAAGAAGCCTGGAGAGAAACGCTTAGAAGACGTGCCAATCATGTGGGATTTCCCGGAAGTTTTTCCAGAAGACCTACATGGACTCCCGCCAGCCAGACAGATCGAATTTCAAATCAATTTAGTGCCAGGAGCCGCGCCTGTAGCGCGACCACCCTATCGGCTAGCACCAACGGAGTTACATGAGTTGTCTGACCAGTTGGCTGAACTATCAGGGAAAGGTTTTACCAGACCGAGTTCTTCGCCTTGGGGAGCTCTGGTCCTGTTTGTCAAGAAGAAGGATGGATCCTTCAGGATGTGTATCGAATATCAGGAGCTGAATAAGCTAACCATAAAGAATCGATACCCACTCTCGAGAATCAACGACCTATTCGATCAACTACAGGGTTCATCAGTTTACTCCAAGATTGACCTGAGATCAGGTTATCATCAACTCCGAGTTCGGGAAGAGAATATCCCGAAGACTGCATTCAGAACCTGATATGGCCATTACGAATTCCAAGTTATGCCATTCGGCTTGACTAACGTACCAGCCGTATTCATGGACCTCATGAATCGGGTGTGTAAGCCGTACTTGGATAAATTCGTAATCATGTTCATTGACGACATCCTGATATATTCTAAGAATGAGAAAGAGCACGAGGAATACCTCAAGCTAATCTTAGAATTATTAAAGAAGGAGGAGTTATTTGCCAAGTTTTCGAAGTGTGAATTCTGGATATCAACTGTGCAGTTTCTGGGCCACGTAATCGATAGTCAAGGCATTCACGTGGATCCCGCAAAGATTGAGTCAATAAAGGATTGGGTGACACCCACAGCACCAACCAAAATACGCCAATTCTTAGGACTTTCCGGTTATAACTGAAGGTTTATAGAAGGTTACTCCAAGATAGCGGAGTCTTTGACTAAACTGACACAGAAAAATGTGAAATATGATTGGGGAGATAAGGAGGAAGAAGCTTTTCAACTTCTTAAGGAAAATTTGCGTAGTGCACCTATTTTGGCCTTACCTGAGGGTAGTGAAGACTTTGTTGTTTATTGAGACACTTCACATAAAGGTTTAGGAGGCGTGTTAATGCAGAGAAAGAAGGTGATAGCATATGCTTCTCGACAACTGAAAACCCATGAGAAGAACTACACAACGCATGACCTAGAGTTAGGATCAGTTGTGTTTGCACTTAGAATTTGGAGACACTATCTCTATGGCACGAAGTGTGTGGTGTATACCGACCACAAAAGCCTACAACACATCTTGAACCAGAAGGAGCTAAACATGAGACAGCGCCGATGGTTGGAATTGCTTAGCGACTACGATTATGAGATCCGTTACCACTCAGGCAAGGAAAATGTGGTTGCCGATGTCCTGAGCAGAAAAGAGCGGATCAAACCCCTCAGAGTCAGATCGTTAGGGATGACGATCAGTTCGTCGCTTCCAGCAAAAATTCTTGAGGCTCAGGTCGAGGCACTCAAGGAAGAAAACCGACCGCGTGAGAAGATTTGCGGAATGCCAGAGAGTGAGAATGGCTTCGTAAAGAGATCCGATGGAGTTTTGTGTTATGGGGACAGGAGTTGGATCACGCTATACGGAGGAATTCGTGATTTGATCATGCACGAATCCCACAAATCCAAATACTCTATCCACCCAGGATCCGACAAGATGTACTTGGACTTGAAGAAGCTATATTGGTGGCCAAACATAAAGGCCGATATAGCTGAGTAAGTCAGTAAATGTTTAACGTATTTGAAAGTCAAGGCTGAACACCAGTGACCATCCGGTCTACTTGTTCAACCTGAAATTTTAGAATGGAAATGGGAGCGCATCACTATGGATTTTATCACCAAGCTACCTAAGACGTCGAGCGGTTACGACACGATCTGGGTGATCGTTGACCGTCTCACTAAATCTGCTCATTTCCTTCCTATAAAGGAGAATGATAGCATGGATAAACTTGCACGACTGTATGTGAAGGAAATTGTCGCAAGGCATGGTGTTCCTGTTTCTATCATCTCTGATCGAGACAGTCGTTTCACGTCTAACTTCTGGAAGTCGCTCCAGGACGCATTGGGAACCGACCTCGACATGAGTACAGTTTATCATCCTCAGACTGATGGTCAGAGTGAAAGGACCATTTAGACGTTAGAGGACATGCTGAGAGTCTATGTGATTGACTTCGGGAACGGCTGGGATAGGCATTTTCCTTTAGCCAAGTTTTCCTACAATAACAGCTACCACACCAGCATCAAGGCTGCACCATATGAAGCACTTTATGGTCGTAAGTGCAGATCACCAATATGTTAGGTTGAAGTCAGAGAAAGCCAACTTACCAGACCAGACCTAGTCCACGAGACTACTGAGAAAATTGTGCAGATCAAGAGCCGAATACAAGCGGCTCGTGACCGTCAAAAGAGCTATGCCGACAAGAGGCGAAAACCCCTTGAGTTCCATGTGGGTGATAAAGTGATGTTAAAGGTCTCGCCATGGAAAGGCGTGATAAGATTTGGTAAACGTGGGAAGTTGAACCCTCGTTATATTGAAACTTTTGAGATTCTTGCCAGAATCGGGCCGGTAGCCTACCGACTCGAACAGCCATCCGAGCTCAGCGCTGTGCATGACGTATTTTCATGTCAGCAACTTGAAAAAGTGCTTATCTGACGATAATGCTGCCATTCCCTTGGATGAGATTCAGCTTGACGAGAAACTAAATTTCATCGAGGAACCGATTTAAATCATAGAACGGGAAGTTAAACGACTAATGCAGAGTCGTATCCCAATTATGAAGGTCCGTTGGAACTCTCGCAGAGGTCCCGAGTACACTTGGGAGCGAGAGGATGAAATCAAGCGAAAATATCCTCATCTCTTTTCGAACTCATCGAGTAGCGTGAATTGAAATCCGGGACGGATTTCCCCATTAGCTGTGGAGACTGTGACAAATGGTAATTTTCACACTCAAAGTTAATAATAAATATTTATTTATTATTTTTAAGCTGAACATTTCTATGAGCAATTGCATGTTTCTGAGCATTTTTGGGAGATGTCCCGCATACTATAGCTTACAGTCACTGCTGAAAAAGTTTATTTTTGTTAGTAAGCGTAAATTATTCTATTTCTGATAGTTACTGACAAGTATCGTAATTAACTGAGAAGCTTTCTCATATTTACTGAAAAGCAATTCCACACGCGAACCGACAACATAATATATATGATAGCCGTCAAATAATTGCATTTTTGAGCAAATGATAATATTTTATTATTATTCTGACGAAAACATCAATAAAAACTTTATTTTGCGTATATGTGTCAAAAAATGTCAAACCGGGACTTTACGGTAACATTTAAGCTTTAACCGACACACGATACACCAACGAGGAACAAAAATACTTTCCCCCTTGCTCCTTGTCGTTTGCCGCCACATTCCACACCAAGACAAGATGATTTTATACTAATATTTTCATTAGTGGGTGATGACTTAGCATATATTTGTTTTTATACCCCATTAGTAACACACATTTTATCACACACACATTTTTATCCATCCAACTTACTTAGATCATTTTTCCCTTCCAAGAACCCTCAAACTGACGGCCTAACACTTAAATTCAAGATCTACAAAAATCTAGTGAAGTTTGAACTAATCGGGGTGTACTTTCAAGTGTTTTGGGTTAATCGGAACGTATTGTGGGTAAATTTGGTGCAATTTGGTGTGTTCTTGGTTCTTTCTACCACTCGACTTTTTCTCAAACTTCGTAAGGATCTTCAAAACTTGTTCAATCTTGTTCTTGTGATGTTTAAAAGTGTTACCAAGTGCTTATTATGTATGTTTTGCTAAAATAAAAAAGCTATGGTATGATGTATAGTTTATAGTGCTCGACTTCTTAGTGATTTTTATACAAGTTATGATATTTCTTGCTTGTGTGGTAAATCTTGTTGCTTGTGGTACTAGTTTGATGATACAAATGTGATAAGTGCTAATTACGCGAGTTTAAGACGAAATATACACTTGTGTATATATATATATATATATATATATATATATATATATATATATATATATATATATATATATATATATATCGGCACATTTTTGAAAGAAATAATTATTGTGGTTTTGAAAAACATTAAATTTTGGCTCTAGTGGTGAAATGGTGAAATTAGTGCTTAATAACTTATTTTGGATAGCTTATTGAATAAGCTATATCTCATTGTGTTTTGGCTTATTTGGGTAAAAAAGGGTCATACGACACCTATTGGGCCGAGCCTAATATGTTTTGGCCTTGGTTGACCATTTGACTTAATGGCTTATTTATAAGTGCTTATTTAAAAATTGTTACGAAAACTATTCGTACTAAAAGGGCATAAAGGTTTAAAACTATTTTTGAGCTTATGAAAGTCTCGACACAAAATGGGCCGAGGCCATGTGTTTTCGGCCTAGGGTTGACTTTTTGACCAAACGTCTTATTTGATGTGCTAAATTGATTTTTAGAATCTTAACGATATATATATCGTAACTTAAAAAGGTTAAATGACTTTTGGGCTAAACTTGGACTTTTGGGCCCAATATGGACTTTTCAGCCCAATAAACATTTCGGATGACAAAAATAAGTTTTCAAATATTTTTCGACCTTTAATAAATATTTGGACTTAATAAAACGTTATATATCGATTAAAACCATTTTGGACTCGTTTTGACACCTTAAGCCTAATAAGACAAATAAATGGGCTTTTCGACCCAAAATTGTAGTTGTTGACTTTTTATTAACTTTTGACAGTATTATGACTAAATATTAAGAAGTAATCGTAACGAAAAATATAGTTATAACGATAAATGTACATTTTGGACTAGTTTTGCAAATATAATTAACGAAAGGGATTATTTGAGGAAATTGCAACACTTGGGAAAAATAAAAAAGTTTGAATAAACGAATGGGTCATGCCCGATTTTTCTAAAATTTCGACACTTAGAATATTTTCGGATGAAAACCGACTAAAAGACGAAACGGATTATTTTTATTATAAAAAATATTAATTCTTCTAAATTAATATTTTTAGACCTTATAAGATTTGTGAATACACTTTTGGTATTTATACATTTACATTTATTTAATTTCTTAAAATTAAATACTTATGAATTTCTTTATAATTATCATTATATTATAAATAATCATAATATTTATAATATAATAATACCCCACTATCACCATTATCATAATAATAATTAAATACCTATTTAATTAGTTATGAATCTTAATTAATTAAATACTTAATTATTAAATATATATATTACTTACGCATTTTGCGACGACAAGCACTAAGCACGGAAGTTCCGTCGCACGTATTTTCACCGTATACTTTCACCATGAGCCATCACCAAAGAGTCTTAAACGATGAACTATTTTGAAATGTACCTTACCACACAGCAAACAATAAATACACGAGCACTTGATACACGTAAACCTTTCGATTGTGTTAAAACATTTAAAACACGAATATTTCGCTAAGATTTACCATACTGATCTAGGCCGCGTGTCAGAGCGGTTGCACTATGTTGTTGTTGATTAGCAGATTGCTATTGTTATTAAGGTGAGTTTATAGCCCCATTTTTATACGTATTGCCTTTTATAAACCTTGGGGTGAGACACATGCAAAACTGATTTCATGGACCAAAATGAACTTTGTTTTTATAAACACTTGTATGCCGATAACCTAAGTTTGCTGAATCCCATTGCGCCCACTATCATCAACCGTCAATTCCTGCTAGGAAGCGCGTATGATATAAATAGATCTATTGGGGGTGACTCCCCCATTCGGTTGGCCCGGCAGGTCAAGGCGAACGTATACCATGTCGGAATTTGCCGAGTGTCTGGGGATTAACATTCGCGGGCACCCTTTATTTGCTATGCCAGCTTGGCATATTGTTTGTCTAGTTTTGGTTGGATAAGCTTAGTGTTCGCATACCGAATTAGTGTGATTGCTGAATTATTTGCTATGGTCCATATGTGCTTATTTACTTTAAACCTATGAACTCACTTGCGTTAGCTGACTTTTAGCATGTTTTTCTCAGGTATTTGAGAATGTGTTTACTGAAGGCAGGGTATGGCAATGGTCATAAGTTTGTTGGAAATGTTTTTGCTTATGCGTTAAAGGCTGAATTTGGGACCGATTTGTTAAATGGGTTTCATTTTAATTGAATTGAACTTGATGTATGACAATTTAACTTTGGAAATGTAAACTATTTTAAAACGGATTTTAATCCGTTCTCTATATCTTTGTGTTGTGATTATCGATTTAGTAGCACCCAAATATTTATGCTTCCGCAAATCCTAATTTTGGGGGTGTTACAATTGATCCCGCTTATACAAGTAAAAAAACTCAAGAAACAGTTGAACTGGAAAAATTGATTACGGTATCATCAAGTAAGTATTATATTTTAAATTATGATGCAATATGTTTTAATCTTAACTTATATTCAGTAGTTTTAAATTTTAACTAAGATGCAATAGTTTTAAAGTTGTTCTTTGTCTGATGCAGTAGTATTTAAATTGTGATGCATTAGTTTTTAATTTGCCACGCATGAGTATGAGTTAGTTTAAATGTAGTCTGCGTCATGTACGAAAGTGACTTTGTGTGCTTGAAAGTTTGGCTGATGCACTAGCAGTTGGTCTGAGAAGCAGTAGCTTTTAAATTGATGCATATGAGCATGAGTTAGGTTAGATGTTGTCTGCGTCATGTGAGAAAGTGATTTTGTATGCTTGAATGTTTGTCTGATGCACTAGCAGTTGAACTAAGATTTAGTAGTTTTTAAATTGCCGCGTATGAGTATGAGTTAGGTAGATGTAGTATGCGTCATGTGGGAAAGTAACTTTGTGTGTTTGAATGTTTGGCTGATGCACTAGCAGTTGGTCTGAGATGTAGTAGCTTTTAAATTGTCGCGTATGAGGATGAGTTAGGTTAGATGTTGTCTGTATCATCTGCGAAAGTGATTTTGTGTGCTTAAATGTTTCTCTGATGCACTAGTAGTTGGTCTGAGATGCAGTAGTTTTTAAATTGCCGCGTATGAGCATAAGCTAGGTTAGATGTAGTCTGCATCATGTACGAAAGTGATTTTGTGTGCTTGAATGTTTGTCTGATGGCACTAGTAGTTGGTTTGAGATGCAATAGCTTTTAAATTGCCGCGTATGAGAATGAGCTAGGTTAGATATAGTATGCGTCATGTGCGAAAGTGCATTTACACTAAGACTCTTGCTTGATAGCATCAGATTCTTGGACTGGGCAATCAGGCTAGAAATAATTTTGCAGCTAGCAGTAACATTTACAATCAAAGCAAACACTTCACTTGCAGGGAATGTTATATTACAGACAATTCGATTTTTGCACCTTTTTGCATTTAGCATGATTGAAGTTATTTGCTGCGTATCATAAGGAACATGGTGTCCTCCATTCGCTTTTTTGTATCACGATTAAGTTATAAACTGTAGAACTGACCTCTATTTGTATTACGATTAATATAAACTATGAATAGCTATTTGTTATTTAAGGTAGAAAAATGTGTTTTAGTTGACTTGATTTTTCTGGTATCGACACCGTAGGTGTCTGAAGGTGTTCTATTGTTAACCATAGCATATAATGATAATGAAGCAGTGATAAAAAATAGTTTCTGGCTGATTAAAAGAGTAATTATTCACATGCTTTTCCTCGTTTAATTATTGTAACTACAGAATTCTCAAAAAAGCACCATTCATTGATAATTGAGTTGCAACCATTGTACTTGTCTTTAGCTTTTAAGAGGAACTATTTTGGCTTTTGGGTTTTTCACAACTGTTATGGATTCTCTTTGCATGCTAAAGACATGGAATAATTCATCCATTCTCTATAGGTGAACAATGACACGTTTTGGAACTTTTGCAGAAGCATTTTTACTATGGGATGTCAATGTTGTTTGTTTTTTCTTTTGTTAACAAGTTTATGGCATACATATCTGAATCATCTCTTATGTTTTTTTAAAGTTAAAGTATAGCTTCAATTCAGAGGGCGGAATTGTGGCTTGTTGCTGAACATAACAAGGTCAGCTTTTATTGCAAATATAACTAGTCAAAAGTATCAATGTTATATTGGCTTCATAGTGTTAGGATTCCTTAGTTATACATGTATGCTCATTTAGTAGAAATTAAAGCATCACTCTTTCCATTTTTAGAATACTTGTTTGGACATTGGATCTGATGCTTTATTTGGCTATACATAAATAGCTGGGGATTGGTTGCAGCGTCCGGATGTCTACTAACTTTACACCACTTGTGGATACGGCAAGGGTGATATCGGTCAGCTATTCATTGGTGGCTTTGGATCTTCCATGCTCTTTGGCACCATTGTTGGTTCTCTGGCTGATAAACAGTAACATCTCAACTACGCTCACTAGTCATTATGCTGTTGTTACTTTTTCATTTTGCTAATAATACTTTTGTCGCTTAAAAATTCAGAGGGCAGAAGTGGGCATGTATCACTTACTACATTACCTACATCCTGAGTTGCATGACTAAGCATTCTCCTCAATACAAGGTTCTGCTCTAGGACCGTATTTTTGGCGGTGTTGCTACTGCTCTCCTCTTTTCAGCTTTTGGATCGTGGCTTGTTGCTGAACATAACAAGGTCAGCTTTTATTGCAAATATAACTAGTCAAAAGCATCAATGTTATATTGGCTTGATGGGCGTCATGGTGTTGGAGTAAAGTTTAGCAGTTTTAATGCCTACTCAAGTTTTAAATTTATATTTAGCCGACTTATCAATAACACACACACTTAACGAGCAGTGTACCCGGTCAGTATGAATATAATGGTAAGTAGAGTGTCGATCACTAAGAGTGGAACGTATTATCTCGTTATTCTAATCAGTATTTTAATATCCTAACGCAAGGGGGTTTCAGCCTGAGAGACTGGCACGATTTGTTTGCAATTAAATAATAAAATAAACCAATAGGCACGAATCAGCAAGTAGCACACACGTACACAGATAGATACTCGAGACAATAAGAGGGCTGTCCTTATAATTAAGTAGATTGTCACTTGTTTTATTGATAGATTTATATGAAGTGTATGTAGTTAACCCTTTCTCGTTGGTCCTATTCTTATCGGCGAGTAAACCCTTAATGATTACTTATGTCTAAAAGTTATTCCTAAGTGATCAATTTAGTAATAACCGTGGGAGCCACATTATTTTCCGCAGTCAAATGCCCGCAAGCCACTAATAAACACAGAGGTTATCAATGCACTAATAAGTAGTAACCAAAGACATCAACATATAAACTTTAATTGATGGGAAAGCAAGTATTAAAGGGAGTGCAATCTTTCGTTGTCACATTACACAAGCCACCAATCCTGATGAATTAAAGTTTGCTAACACAATAAAACAAAACTACTTAATGAATTAAACACATGCAGCACCTTCTTACAGCTCTTGTATCTTTGATTTGGGTGTGTCTTGTGCTGCCTCCTTGACTGAATTCGTCCTTGGTTTCTCCTGTTCGGTCTTCGGTATTATATGGTCTCCAAAAGCTTTTTGAATTCGTCTGGTCTTGGGGTATTTATAGTTTCTGTCTGAGGGAAGATGCGGCGCATCTAGTAAGTAGATGCGGCGCATTGACTTAACTTCGCGTGGGGTCCAAGATTATAATATTCAGGAATATTCGTACACCGCCAGAAGATGCGGCGTAACTCCATAATTAGATGCGGCGCATGTCCTCTTGTATCTTGGATCGTATCTGGTGATATCTTGATAGAGATGCGGCGCATGTCATGAGTGAGATGCGGCGCATCTGGAGCAGATTAGTCTTGATCTTCTTCATTTTAGTAGACTCTTAACTTCTTGCATGTTTTGCTCCATAATCAGTCCAAAATCGCTAAGTTTCACCAAATGCTTGTTTTTACCTGAGAATTACAAAAGTAAACGATTAAGTATCAATCCTCATACATAATAGAATAAAACAAGTCAAATTAATAGGATAAATGATAGTAATAAAATGTACTTATTTGAGTTCATCAAATATCCTCCCACTTGAACTTTACTTGTCCCCAAGTAAACCTTAGAATTTCTTTTATGAAAATGTATCCTAAAAGATGTTAGGATTTATTTTTATATTTAAGCATGTATTTGTTTATTTCATAATCACACAACTAAACACTTAACGAATTAGAAGTAAAATAAAATAAGTTGATAAAAGCAAATCTAATCGTTTAACTGTCCAGTCGTGACGAATATTCTATCATAAGCTTGGCAAGTATACACATCTCCTCCACTAAAGCTAAGGAATAACAAGTCTAAAGCGGTAAAAAGGGTTTTTAGGCTTAAGGGTTAATTATTCTTGATCACTATCGATCTCAAATTCCAGAAAAGGCGACAAAATCACAAATACATTATCGAATCCACGAACACGATACTTGCAATTGCTCAAATCCTTAACTCGAATAGGCTAAAGATAGGTCCAAACTTTACCAATAATAATATATCAAAAAGGGCGACAAAATCATAAATACATAGCCGAATCCACGACTACGATACTTAAGATTGCTCAAATCCCTAATCTCAATAAATCAAAGGTTTGGTTGGATAAAGAATAATGAAGGGTATGGTTAACATTTGGGATATAAATTGGTGTAAAATGAAAAATGAACAAAACAAATAAATTAAAATCCTAAGTGTGGTTAATCACTATCCCAACTATCCCATGAATAAGACTCATATCATCGAATAACTCACGCTTTAACACTTGAAACACACGCTTTAGGTAGACACGAATTATACTCAACAAGATCTTAATCAAAGAATAAACCTTAATTGGCGTTCCCATAACTGCCAATTCCCATTCAATCCATAGATATAATATATAACAAATAGTGGTGATATCGACCACTTACATAACTTTACATAAGTTGGTTTAAATCAAACATCCAACTTTTTTTTCTTTCTTTTTCTTTTCTATTTTTTCGTTTTTTTTTTTTTTTTTTTTTTTTTTTTTTTTTTTTTTTTTTTTTAAACATAAACATAGATGTATAAAATTTCACCACATCACTATAATGATAATTCTGGATAATTTTTCCATACTTTTCATACTTCAGAAATAACGGTAATAGTGAAAGTAGTAAACACACGAAAAATAAACTCAAAGATATACAATATTTACTTTCACTCCAATTGCATTGTGCAATTTCCCGACCTAACCATAGATAATGAATTACGCACGCGAAAACAGGTAATGTAAGGAAACACACTTTGCCTATAGCAATTAACCAACCACGGATTCTAATCTACAGGGTAGGCTAAGGTGTAAGGGTGTAACGAAACATTTTAAACATAGGTGTAAGAAACGAAAGGAATGGCTCTGAGTGTTTTTCTAGGGGTATCTTACTCTAAAAATGAGAGTAACAAAGGGTTTATACGGGGGTTAACTAACCAGTGTAGTTAGCTAATAACACATAACATATAAAGGCTTTTTGGGTGTAATCCTAGAATTTACCAAGTTAGACAAGGCATTCCAATTATATAAATAATACTCATTATGGTGGTCTCGAATAGTATACAAGCCAAGTTCTAAAGTTTACAAGTCACCGGCACACTCATAGATTTGTGAATTTTGGAAAATCACAATTTTTGAAAATAACGTCATGTATGCAGCTATGCAACTTAGATCTTAAACAAAAACATGCTAAAAAAATTTTTAAGTTTGATATATTAAGCACAGTTTAAGCATAATTTTTGAAAAAGTTTAGGACAAGTAATTGTTAAGTGTTCTAATTCTCCAATCCCCCACTTAAGTTAAACAACGTCCTCGTTGTTTTTATAAAAGGTTAAAAACTGGAAAATAAAAGAATTAGAACAGGAAAAACTCCCCTGAGATTTGCTCGGTATGATCCTCCATTAGTATAAGAGCAAAAATCATCTTTCTTGTGGATGAGAACGTTAAAGCTTCATACTTGATGTATCCACAGGAAATCCAGGAAACTATAATACCACCAACACTTTAAAACACACCTAAGATAAGAAAGGTTCAAACTTGCATAATACATTAGTAGTTAGGAAAAATAAAACTTAAAAATTAAAACTGAAAATCATCAGGTCAGTCGATGCGCCGTATCTTATGGAAGAAGATACGCCGTATCGAGCCTGGAATTAATACGGATCAGAATAAAGATGCGCCGCATCCTTAACCAGGGATGCGCCGCATTAAAATAAACTGATAAATAGTTTTAAAGTCAAAAATAAAAATGCAGAAAAATAAAATAAGATATGACCATTGCAGGAGATGCGTCGCATCTCAGGATGGAGATGCGCCGTATCCTCATGCGGGCCTGACTGACTCGACACAAACAGAATAATAAAAGATAAATCCGGGTTGTCTCCCGGTAAGCACTTGTCTTTATTCCAGAGTCTTCAAGTTAGACTCACGTTCAGCTCAGCAATAAGTCCTTGTCACGGTCCATCCTTCTTCCTTCATCCGAAAGATTTTCCCGTATATCTCTGCGACGTTTTCTTCCGTTCGACTTAATCTAGTATAACTCTTTGTCTTCACCGCAGTATATTCTTCATCAGGACCCAAAGAATATTTGATGATTTTAAATTTTTCAGAAATAATCATGGGTGGCTCATTGTAAGGAATCCCAAGTAGTTGACACTTTCTTTTGGTGAACTCTTCCTCGTCTTTATCAACAAACTTAAAATAAGGATCCTTAATCAAATAATCATCTAGTTCTTCAATCAACGACTCATTATTATTATCATCTTGAATGCCTCCCATTCTCTTTCCAAATCATATTGTAACCGTCGACTAAGCTTTGTGAAATCATCAAACTGTTTATGCACCCATTCCCAGAAAGTAGTATCCGATGTCCCCTTAAGTCCTTTCAAGCGTTCAATTCTCCCCTTTTCTTGTAAAGCCTCCGCTTTTTGTGGGCAGTCTTCAACATTATCGTACCACTCATAATATTCAAAGGTTACATCATTTCCAACTCGTCTCATCCCAATTATACTTCCCCCATTACAGGTTCCGTCACTTTTATAATCACAGGTCGGCCAAACACTACTCCCGTCCTTGAAAACGAAGGGTGTACAAGTGTGATTAATGTGCGCAAATTCCCATGGTTTATCCCAGACCCATGGTACTTGGTCATTCCATTCATAGTACCAGGTGTTTTTGAAATCGTCATAAGCCTTAAATCCTGGTAGATCTCCAGTAAGCACATCATCGTCGACTTGAAGAAGGTAGTTAAATTCCTTGAACTGCTTGCACAAGGGTGTCTCATAATCGAACACATCAATGTCAATCCTGAAAAGTTCTTCAATGCCCTCATTGATTGTTGAATCATGAAGTGACGACCCATAATCGCTTTCTACTTCTTTGTCTTCTCCTCTCATCCAATATACCCATAATGCATCCTTAGTAGCTCGATCCATGCTCTTATGGTTATTAAACTTACTAGCCAACCATTCTGAAAAATCAACATCGTTAGGGTCATGGTTAACGTCAAAGCAAGCCTTCCCAATCATATTCTTCTTTATCTCCATGAACTCGTTAAATTGCTTCTTAAAACTCCGAGTCAACCATGAAGTCATAATCTGCTTGACTTCATCTGCAGGGGCAAATTCCGGACTACCATATTTGAGTTCTAGCCAATCATTGAGGGAGAGGTCTATCAATCTTACCAATCTGCCATGAAATAGTAACTCCGCCAAAGCATAATTCATGTCATTATCCAGATAGTTCTCATTTAATCCCCAGTACTGTTCGGAATAAGGCATGTAAGAGATTTGGGCATTGCCTCCTCCACAGCTTTCGTTGCTTGAGTCCATGTATGCAAGATAGAATTTTCCATCATCTTCTTCGATAGTAGTCCAGTTCAATCCTTCGGCTTCAATGATAGGCCATAAGAGCGACAATTCTTCTCCAGTGTACCTCACAAATACATCATAAGAGAATACCTCTTTGTCAATGTTGCATAAACGCATGAATTCCTTAAAAGCAGCTTCAAGAGGAGTCTCCCAAGAGAATAAATCTGCATCGATCATGAGTACATTGAATGAATCTGAAAACAAGCATTCCTTAGCAAGATATCCGTTAACTGACATGTCTTCCATAGCAAAATCTGTCATCCAAGGTAAAATCATCAGTAGGATTTGTTCGCTAGAAGAGAAATTAATGAATATAGAAACGGATATATGAATACAAATAGCTGATATCTGCAGACGATGCGCCGTATCCAAAAAGTTGGATACGCCGTATCTTATAATCGTTAAAATTTAATCAGACTTTATTCAGAAAATAGATACGCCGCTTAGAATTTATGAATGCGCCGTATCGAATTAATTAATCAAAAATCGATATTTATTTAAAATTAAATACGTCGTATTAACGAAAGTTAATGCGCCGTATTTTCGTTACGTTTTAAAAATACGAGATTTTTGATTCAGTAAATGCGCCGTATCGACAGAGATCGATACGCCGTATCTGTTTAATAATTCGCAAACTGTTTTTAATTAAAATAATAGATACGCCGTATCTGCGAAAGCAGATGCGTCGTATGGCGTTAACGTTTAGAAATTTTTTTATTAAAAACAGATACGCCGTATCTGCTAAAGCAGATGCGTCGTATTACTTTATCGCTTAGAAAAAATTTTCTTATTAAAAACAGATACGCCGTATCTTGGGGAAAAGATGCGTCGTATCGAATTAATTAAACGCGTTGTATTTAATAAAAATTAAACGCAATACGCCGTATCTGATAAATCAGATGCGCCGTATCGTTTGATTTAGCACAGTACAACGATAGCAGAACAGAAAACACGAAAAATAAAAACAAATAAAAACACACAAACAAAAATAAACACACAAAAATAAAAGAAAACAATTAACACACAATACAACAAATATGCAAAATAATACAATGATGCAATTAATCTAATAAAAAGAAAAACCTAATTAAAATACTAATCAAATTAACAGATAATAACAATTCACTCCCCGGCAGCGGCGCCAAAAACTTGATGGGCGTGTGTTGGAGTAAAGTTTAGCAGTTTTAATGCCTACTCAAGTTTTAAATTTATATTTAGCCGACTTATCAATAACACACACACTTAACGAGCAGTGTACCCGGTCAGTATGAATATAATGGTAAGTAGAGTGTCGATCACTAAGAGTGGAACGTATTATCTTGTTATTCTAATCAGTATTTTAATATCCTAACGCAAGGGGGTTTCAGCCTGAGAGACTGGCACGATTTGTTTGCAATTAAATAATAAAATAAACCAATAGGCACGAATCAGCAAGTAGCACACACGTACACAGATAGATACTCGAGACAATAAGAGGGCTGTCCTTATAATTAAGTAGATTGTCACTTGTTTTATTGATAGCTTTATATGAAGTGTATGTAGTTAACCCTTTCTCGTTGGTCCTATTCTTATCGGCGAGTAAACCCTTAATGATTACTTATGTCTAAAAGTTATTCCTAAGTGATCAATTTAGTAATAACCGTGGGAGCCACATTATTTTCCGCAGTCAAATGCCCGCAAGCCACTAATAAACACAGAGGTTATCAATGCACTAATAAGTAGTAACCAAAGACATCAACATATAAAATTTAATTGATGGGAAAGCAAGTATTAAAGGGAGTGCAATCTTTCGTTGTCACATTACACAAGCCACCAATCCTGATGAATTAAAGTTTGCTAACACAATAAAACAAAACTACTTAATGAATTAAACACATGCAGCACCTTCTTACAGCTCTTGTATCTTTGATTTGGGTGTGTCTTGTGCTGCCTCCTTGACTGAATTCGTCCTTGGTTTCTCCTGTTCGGTCTTCGGTATTATATGGTCTCCAAAAGCTTTTTGAATTCGTCTGGTCTTGGGGTATTTATAGTTTCTGTCTGAGGGAAGATGCGGCGCATCTAGTAAGTAGATGCGGCGCATTGACTTAACTTCGCGTGGGGTCCAAGATTATAATATTCAGGAATATTCGTACACCGCCAGAAGATGCGGCGTAACTCCATAATTAGATGCGGCGCATGTCCTCTTGTATCTTGGATCGTATCTGGTGATATCTTGATAGAGATGCGGCGCATGTCATGAGTGAGATGCGGCGCATCTGGAGCAGATTAGTCTTGATCTTCTTCATTTTAGTAGACTCTTAACTTCTTGCATGTTTTGCTCCATAATCAGTCCAAAATCGCTAAGTTTCACCAAATGCTTGTTTTTACCTGAGAATTACAAAAGTAAATGATTAAGTATCAATCCTCATACATAATAGAATAAAACAAGACAAATTAATAGGATAAATGATAGTAATAAAATGTACTTATTTGAGTTCATCAATGTTATATTGGCTTCATGGTGTTAGGATTCCTTATTTATACATGTATTCTCATTTAATTGACATAATAGCATAATCGTGAAACTGTTCTCAGTCACCGATTATCAAAGACAAGTACTGTTTGTGTCACTTGGCTACTGGTGACATGCTAAGAGCTGTTGTTGCTGCTAAAACCCCTCTTGGAATCAAAGCAAAACAGGCCATGGACAATGTATGTGTTTGTTGTATACATGCATGTAGTTTATAGATGTTCTGAAGTCGAGACTAGAAGCGTTCCATAAGCAAACTGAGCCGGTAAGTCCTTTTAAATTTTGGAATCTTCAATATGTAATCTCAGTCCTAAAATAGTGGGTATACTTTTGGCTTTTAAGTGCAGTACAAGTTATATAGCTTCGAAATTGACTTAGGTTAAAAAAATTTGATCCATGTAAACTTCATAGCAAGATATTATATGTAGAAAATTGTTGGTTATAGAGTTTATAACTGAACTTCAGCATTCTTAAGTTACTAGGTTTTATACCAAAATACAAAGAATATGTTTTCTTCGAATATAAGTACCGTAGCATATTATAAACATTGCAAGATGGCTATTGACATGGTTTACACATATGATAAAGCTGTAGACTCATGGATGCGTAGTTGTATATTGTTATTTTCATGTACAATATGAGATTTTCTGAGGTGGCAAATTCGACCAAGATCACTTATATACGTGGTCAAATGAATTAATCTATTTGAGTTATAAACCTTTCCTAAAAGAGGGAACGGGTCAAATGGGTTGACTGGGTCAAAGGCATACAAACCTTTCAAATTGATTTTGTATAAAGTTCTACTGTAACAACATAATTTCTCATCTTCTTAAATAACTAAATATCTTTAAAACTAAAAAAAAAAAAATGGGAAAAATAAGTATCAATGTGTCAAGCCAACCTGATATGTCTCCCAAACCCGTCAGACTTACCAATTTCTCCACTCTTTTACTATTCTGATAACGCTCAAATTGTGCATATTTTTAGTAGCGTTATTCGTGTTTTTATGTATGTTAGTTGGTTATATTTATATGCTTTTGTTACTAAATGGTACCAAAGTGTGTTTGCAAAGCATATGTGGCCAAAAACAGGAAAAAGGAAGAAAAAGATGAGAAAAATGAGAAAGAACGAAATATTTATGAAAGTGCGAAGATTCTTATACCAAGACCCAATCAAAAAGGCATTTCAAAGAATGAAGGTCCAAGTATTCATGTTGATTAGCTTCAAAGATGTTGAAAAGATCAAGTTTGGATGAAGAACCAAAGACCCAAAAAGGAAAAATCAAGCCAAGACGACAAAAGTCCAAAAAGTCCCAAACAGCAACCATCCATCCGATCAGTCGCCACCCGCAACCGAATCGGATGGAGGCAATTCCGAAGACCAACCGATCGGTTGGAAGCTTGCTGATTTACCAAAACTTCATCATTAAGTTTTGTCTTTTCATATATCCGGTTCTAATGCCTTCTAATAAGGATTCTAGGCTCTTCTAAACTACTTGGAGGACAAGTGAAGCATTAATGAACCAAGACCCTTGGGAGGAGTATTAATAGGATCATTTGTGGAGTATTAGTGAGCTTTTTCTTAATCAAAAAAACTTGTAATCATCAACCACTCATCAAAATACTCTCAAATTCGTCCATTGAAGTCCAGGAAACTTTGGAGGATCAAGAAGTCATTATTTGGAGGTCAAAACATCAAGAAATCAACACCAATCCTTTGGGTATCATTACTTTATCATTTGTAATCTATTTCCAATCATTGTAAGACTTTCAATTATGATTTCTAATGTTCAAAGTGCTGAGATTATGTTCATGTTTGCTATGAGTGGCTAGTGCCTTTGTGCACTTGCTTAGATGATGTGTATTACCAATTGATATGCGTATGATTGTGATGACATGTTTTAATTCAATTTCAAGTTGATTCTAAGATCCAATCGTGATTAAGTTTTGTAGTGACATTTGTTGAATCAAGTTTAACTAGTTGCTAATAATTTTAAGGGTTGAAAGAACTATTGTTATTCAACTAGTTATAATCATTTGTCTATGAGTGATTGTTTTTACCCATTATTCTTGATTAAACAAAGAAAGTTAATTGTGGTTGTAATGAGAATGCTTTTGTCTATCAAAAATAGGATTGATGGTAAACCATTTCAAGGGTCGAAAGATTAATAGTTTACTCTCAATTTTGACCTTTTGTCTATGATCGGTTACCTTTTGTATTGACCATTTCCTAAGCTATTTGATTAAGCAAAAGATTATTTTTGTGTTTAAGGTACACCAACTTATGAACCTTGAATTGATCTTGAATTGAGTGGTTAAACGTAATGCTTGTTTTTATGAACTAAAATCTTGACGAAGGTTTAATTTGTAGAAACAATAGATTAGTTCACCAAACTAATTATCATAACCAACATGTTGTCCAAAGTTATTGTAAAACCCTAAAATCCAAAACGTGTAAAAAGACCAAAATGCCCCTACAATCTTAAACTTTGATTATTAAGCATATGATGTACAACATTTATCCCAAACCTTTGTAAATGAATTACTTAAGAAAGAAAAGAATTTTAAGGCAACCCATTTAACAATTGTACATGTTACAGAATTATTGTGACACCTTAAATAAATGGCTAGAACCGAAGGTTTAATTTAATTATTTTGTTACACATATGGAATAAGAACTATAATAACAGTTATCAATTGGAATAATAAAGAATGACCATTGACTAAATGTAAATATGAAGTCCCTATCTCATGTTATTACTAAAATTTAATAGTGATACTATCGGTAGTCTTATCACGTTAAGGGTATTATAGGCGCCTATTTCTTTTTTTAAAAAAAAAATGTATACCACATACTGCTTATAGGTAAGGTTTAAATACATGCAAAGTTTGAAATATGAGAAAGTCATCCTAATGCTCGGCCTATTTTACAGCCGCAAATCCCTCTCTTTTGATTTACACAATTTAATTAGTTTCTAAGATTACAAACGCGTCTACCCCAAAATTAGCACTGACATTCCTTTATTCCTAATTCACTTCACACGTTTGACAGCAGCTGGTGATTTGATCTTCACGTGCATTCCATAAAATTTCACACGTCTTTCCTTTCTTGTGTAAGATATGGTCACTAGGTCCAAAGATAGCCTACTTTATATTTTGAAAAGATAAATTCCTATCAAAAGCTGGTCCTATCTACTCCACTTCACACGTTAAACACCTTCACACTTTTTGAAGATCCAATCCTATCCACTCAATATTTATCATCATCACTATGTTAGTCATGCAACATGTACGATATCTTCCCATAACCATCTTTAAATACCATCGTCCTCCAATCATAAATGAAAACAAAAAGGAGAAAACCAATCCTCTTCACCTTGTCGAGAAGTAACTCTTATCTTTAAAGCTAAAACACTAATAAACAAAATGTACAAGGACGGCAGTTTCGTTTGCCCTCATTCTCTCGCGAAACAAGAGGTACGAAGAGGTTTAGCGGGCTGGTGATCAACGTGTGGTGTTTCAGCCTTGGTACAAGCGTATGATCATTGGGGTTTAGTCGGGTGAAGTGATCGGGTATGCTGTTCCTGGTTCGGTTCGTGGGTTTGACTAGAAGATGTTCCTTTTGGTTCAATGATCCGTCTTAACCCGCTCAAGGTATTCCTATAAGCAAACTCGTTTTTACTTGATCCGAGTTAGATGATACATATACGTAAAAGACATAAATATACGAATAAAACATGGTCGCATGAAATGATTATAACGCATGAAATATTTAAATATATATAAACCATGGGTGTATTGACCTTGTTTTCTGTTTGTCATGCGCGTCTATTTTCGACCAGCTAAACATGTGTATGTATGATTTTATGTCACGTTTGATGTGTTTATGTGTGCGTCGCATGGGTGATCATAGGGCTGTAGTCATACATGCATAATGAGTTATAAACTATGTGATACAAGTGATATAAGCGTATGAGTGTGCGTGCGAATATCAAGTCTAAAAGTGCATGTACAAACTGTTTTGAAGAGAGTATAAAACGTGATATTGGTGTGTGTTGTGTGTCGAATTCATGGGCTGGAAATGGGATTGTTGGTGAGTGTCATATTAAGCCTTAAACTAAGATACGGATCATATTAAGTTTAAAAGTTATCTAATTGGCATTTTAACACTAAACGTTACTAAATTTGGAAACTTACTAAAATGGGAAAGTTACTTAAAACGGAAAGGCGGTTAATTAAGAATGAATTGTAATCCCCTTCTACCCCCCCTTTAGGTGTGAAGAAGGAGAGACTTTGAGCTGTTCCCATATTCTGTGCTTTGTTTCCGTTTGTGCTTTCGTCATAAGGTACGGATACTCTACCCTTTTTAGTAAGGGTGTCTTTTCACCTATGCATTGATGTTGAGCTATGATTTAAACCTTTGCCATGATCCTTTTGACATGAACCTTTTTATATGACCTTGAGATATACTTTCTGATTATGACTTTGAGATGCACCCTTGATATGACATTGAGACCTGACTCTTAGTTTGATACCCGAGCCATTTTTATGTTACCTAGCCAGGAAGGTAACCTGGCCATGTCTGTGATGCACCACTGGCATGACTCCCGTGTGGGGGAGTGATTTCTCACACCGTCCCTTTTATGATTATCTGCCATGGTTACTATGATTTTGAGATGAATTTGAGTTTGGGGGCGTATGGGTTGCAATCCTAGATTTGTATATTTAGTGGATTTAACTATGACTTTGAGTTATGACTTTGAGGTGACTGGTACTGTGTGCAATACATGCCTTTCACATTTTCTGGGAGCTGATCACTCCACTATTATGATACATGAGGACACCCCTCATATTATCTGGTTGCCTAAGAGGTATCCCCTCTGATTGTGAGATTATGACTTCGAGATTATGATGTTGAGATTATGACTTTGAGTTTCTGGGCTCGTGGTGGATGACTATCCTAATCTTCTCGTATTATCTATTTGTTTCTATTATACCTTATGACATTCCCATTGCCCATATTATATTTCTGTTTTCGTTATTCTTTGCTTTGTATATGTATCTGTTCACTGAGCTTTTTAAGCTCAGCCGCACGTTTTCTTTTCGTGTGCGGCAGGTAATAAGCAGGACGACGGGTTTTGGGTATGAGTGAAGAAACTTTTGGACTTAGAAGACTTTGATAGTTATTCTGAAGTAGAGACCATTAGAAGGAGTTGCTTTTGCAGACTTAGTAATTAGCTTTTGTTTCCCTTGTATCCTTGTGTATTCAGTACTTCATTTGTAACCTTTGAGAATCTTTGTATTACTATTGAAAGTATGTTTTGTTTGATCTGATATGAAGCCAGTAATGTGATACTTCTACCCTTGCTGGGTTGGGGTGTTACAATTATGGTATCAGAGCGACAGGCTGCGATTCGTAATACATTTACCCTTGGCCTGTGTAAGTTAGGACCACTGAGATTCCTCTGTAGGCGCTCGTAGGATAACCTTTGCGAAGTTGCTTGAGTATTTTCCCATAGGAACATAAGTTACAACCGGTGAGGAATGGGTAGACTAGGACATCCATGTGAGTAGTATTTGCTTCCGCATCACTCTGAACCTTGCCTGTGCCTTTAGTCATGCCTTATAAGAACGTTTGTCTCAGAAGACGAGGAAGTCTTACCTTCCATCATTTGAAGAATGAACTTTGTATGTTAACCAATTCCCTTTAGAAGGATTTGATGTTGATATTTGTCTAGTACGGAATTGTTATCTGAGCATGCTGATGCTAATAACTGATGTTCCATACATCTCGCCTCTGACAGTTAAACGATGTTCGTATTACTATCGATGCACACCCTACCATTCCAATGCTATAAGCTAAACAAGATTCCAATCTTTTGAACTGTTCACTCTTCTATCCTACACTTTGATGAACCATGTACCTAAATTTGATATGTGAACTATCCGTATGATTTCACAACCACATTCGTTCTGAGAATTCGTTTACCTTGGATGTATTTGACTTTGAGGTCTTTTGATTTTGGATGGGTGGCTTTCGTGAAGCTACCGTAGACTACAATATTTGGAACGTGACCTTTCACAATCTGCTTCACCATATTTTGATATGATATTCTCAATCATTTGAATCTGTTATGATTATTGTGCTATGAAGCACATACTCCGATCTCTTTGATTCCCAATTTTTCTCCTAACGCCTGTTAATATCCACTCTTGGAAAGCTCCGACATTTGGAAGTTTTGTTGTATGAATTTCTGGTGTTTCCGACGAACCTGTTGAAATCCGTTTGGGAAGTAAAGTTTGCCTTGAACTGATCTGAATTGGCGAAACCACGATACTGAAGAAGTTAAGAGATTGTAGGAACTGATGGAATATGAGTTTGTTCACTTCAGTGATCTCTTTGAATGCTCCTGTTTGTTTATGAAGAAGAAAGAGAGAAGTGTGCGGCGGCGCACCGACCATCGTGAATTTAACCGTAATCGTTATTCCATTTCCGCGTATCAATATTTGATTCGTTCTACCTTTGAAACTCCGTAGCAGACGACCTCATTTGAGTTCGAAAGACTAAAGAAGCAACCACAAGAACATCTGAGAAGGAAGTTGATTAGTTGAGACTAAATTCCGCAAAGCATTGCAATTTTAATTGCGAAGAGAAAGAGTTGTGATAAGAAGCTTTTCCCTAAGTTGCTTTCGTACTCGTGTGACCACTATGAGCTTTAAATGATGTCAATGGTATTGGCTAGAAGATTCATGTTTTCGCAAGTATCTGGACAATTGTCATAGTATGACAGTATGTTTGTGCTCAGAGACGAACAAGGAACACGAAGTGAACCGACCCTTTGTTCTAGAAGAATAGTTTTGATTTGCGTTCAGAGACTGTAGCAGACAACACTAACAGGTATCCGATGATGACAGAGATTCCACAAGAAGGACCAAGATTGAAGACCGTTGTCAGAGTTAGAGGCCTTGAAGAAGATCAGTAGAAGATGTTCGTGACAGGTGTTACCAAGAGAGAAGCATGTGAGGAGAAGACAGACTGATATGGGACTCGACTATACCTCAGGCAGCACGTGGAGATTTCAATTGAGCATCAAGACAACCAGACCGTAGGAGACGAACCTTCAGCACATAACCAGGAAGTCGACAGCGGTTGGAGTTGGGAAATTTTGAATCATGCAAGAAAACCTGTAGAAGACACGCAACCTTGTTTCTCCATTCATTTTAGTTGTACTAAGATGAATTGGGAACTGAAGCAGACTCGCAAATGGAGGAATGCACGGTGATCACGTCAGGGATTCACGCTACCGCACCACAATGTCCAGAAGAGGTACCGAAGGCTTGAGGAACCAGACTCAAGTTTATGATTTCCTTTTCACCCTATGATCGTATGATTAGATAAGAGAGCGACTACTTGGAATTTGAAAAGATTCGAGATCATGAAATTGAATGGATGAAATTTTGTAGTAAACGTTTGGATTTGGAAGATTTGATTATTGTAAAGGATGAAGATATTGAAGACGTAATTCATTTCCTCTTAGACCACTTAAGTTTCCGTTACCTTTCGATAGGATCTTTTGAATGAGCCTTACCCTATTAGAAATTCCGTTCTGTGTTCGTTATGCATTTGTTTGGATGATGGTTTCGTTATGAGAAGGATGATGAATTATGGAAGACCTAACGTTTCGACGACGAGTTTCATTTTGAGGTGTACACATTCCGTTACGCTATTTGTACGTTCAAATTCCTCCGATTTAGAATCCGTAGTGATGTTTGTTTTGGACCAACCTTAGGAGGTAGAAAGACTGATAGGTGGTTAAGATAAGTAGTTCTGTTCGCGACTTGAGATAAAGTATGACCATCATGATGGTATACTCATATGATGCTGGTATTATGACGAGTAGCTAACGTGATAATACTTACGTCATATGACGTACCCTTATTGTGGTCATAGGATATTTCGAGGAGTACTTTAGAAACCTTATAATGTTGATAGGAGATGTGAGAATTTTTGCATCTGTAAGATTTAGATTCATTCCACCCATACGCTTAATCTGTTCGCCGTTATACGATCTGATACGTTCGATTCTTGACACGCATTTGTTGATCCATATACTTCTGACAAGAATCATAAGATCTGCTGTGAAGTTTTCTGCCATTTGATGTCACCAACAATCTATGTTCTGTACGATCTCATGTGATTTGCTTAATCAAATTCTATGGACGGCATATCCGTCAAAATCCTATGTATTCTTTTTATCTCTTCCGAGAGAACACGATAATCATTTGTCATGTTGGATATGATCTTTGCAATCTGAAATTCAGTATAGTATGTCTTTCTGAGAAACCCGAAACTATCTTAGATCGACAACGAAGAGTCATGAGAAACGAGTCTTTTACATTTCCGTTCGCTGTCCGTTGTGTCTTCTGTTTCGTTTCATTTCCGATCGTTGGGATTTTTCATTTCCATTCGTAAAGATTCTTTGGATGAACCACCCAGAGCGGGAGGCTACCTGGGAAACCGAGAAATCAATACGAGCTAGTTATCCGCATTTTGTATTCTAATCTGGTACGTCCCTATTTTGTTTTCGATCCTTTCACTTCTGATTCTTTGCAAATTTCGGGGACGAAATTTTTCTGTTAGAGGGGAAGAGTTGTAAAACCCTAAAATCCAAAACGTGTAAAAAGACCAAAATGCCCCTACAATCTTAAACTTTGATTATTAAGCATATGATGTACAACATTTATCCCAAACCTTTGTAAATGAATTACTTAAGAAAGAAAAGAATTTTAAGGCAACCCATTTAACAATTGTACATGTTACAGAATTATTGTGACACCTTAAATAAATGGCTAGAACCGAAGGTTTAATTTAATTATTTTGTTACACTTATGGAATAAGAACTATAATAACAGTTATCAATTGGAATAATAAAGAATGACCATTGACTAAATGTAAATATGAAGTCCCTATCTCATGTTATTACTAAAATTTAATAGTGATACTATCGGTAGTCTTATCACGTTAAGGGTATTATAGGCGCCTATTTCTTTTTAAAAAAAATGTATACCACATACTGCTTATAGGTAAGGTTTAAATACATGCAAAGTTTGAAATATGAGAAAGTCATCCTAATGCTCGGCCTATTTTACAGCCGCAAATCCCTCTCTTTTGATTTACACAATTTAATTAGTTTCTAAGATTACAAACGCGTCTACCCCAAAATTAGCACTGACATTCCTTTATTCCTAATTCACTTCACACGTTTGACAGCAGCTGGTGATTTGATCTTCACGTGCATTCCATAAAATTTCACACGTCTTTCCTTTCTTGTGTAAGATATGGTCACTAGGTCCAAAGATAGCCTACTTTATATTTTGAAAAGATAAATTCCTATCAAAAGCTGGTCCTATCTACTCCACTTCACACGTTAAACACCTTCACACTTTTTGAAGATCCAATCCTATCCACTCAATATTTATCATCATCACTATGTTAGTCATGCAACATGTACGATATCTTCCCATAACCATCTTTAAATACCATCGTCCTCCAATCATAAATGAAAACAAAAAGGAGAAAACCAATCCTCTTCACCTTGTCGAGAAGTAACTCTTATCTTTAAAGCTAAAACCCTAATAAACAAAACGTATAAGGACGACAGTTTCGTTTGCCCTCATTCTCTCGCGAAACAAGAGGTACGAAGAGGTTTAGCGGGCTGGTGATCAACGTGTGGTGTTTCAGCCTTGGTACAAGCGTATGATCATTGGGGTTTAGTCGGGTGAAGTGATCGGGTATGCTGTTCCTGGTTCGGTTCGTGGGTTTGACTAGAAGATGTTCCTTTTGGTTCAATGATCCGTCTTAACCCGCTCAAGGTATTCCTATAAGAAAACTCGTGTTTACTTGATCCGAGTTAGATGATACATATACGTAAAAGACATAAATATACGAATAAAACATGGTCGCATGAAATGATTATAACGCATGAAATATTTAAATATATATAAACCATGGGTGTATTGACCTTGTTTTCTGTTTGTCATGCGCGTCTATTTCGACCAGCTAAACATGTGTACGTATGATTTTATGTGACGTTTGATGTGTTTATGTGTGCGTCGCATGGGTGATCATAGGGCTGTAGTCATACATGCATAATGAGTTATAAACTATGTGATACAAGTGATATAAGCGTATGAGTGTGCGTGCGAATATCAAGTCTAAAAGTGCATGTACAAACTGTTTTGAAGAGAGTATAAAACGTGATATTGGTGTGTGTTGTGTGTCGAATTCATGGGCTGGAAATGGGATTGTTGGTGAGTGTCATATTAAGCCCTAAACTAAGATACGGATCATATTAAGTTTAAAAGTTATCTAATTGGCATTTTAACACTAAACGTTACTAAATTTGGAAACTTACTAAAAAGGGAAAGTTACTTAAAACGGAAAGGCGGTTAATTAAGAATGAATTGTAATCCCCTTCTACCCCCCTTTTAGGTGTGAAGAAGGAGAGACTTTGAGCTGTTCCCATATTCTGTGCTTTGTTTCCGTTTGTGCTTTCGTCATAAGGTACGGATACTCTACCCTTTTTAGTAAGGGTGTCTTTTCACCTATGCATTGATGTTGAGCTATGATTTAAACCTTTGCCATGATCCTTTTGACATGAACCTTTTTATATGACCTTGAGATATACTTTCTGATTATGACTTTGAGATGCACCCTTGATATGACATTGAGACCTGACTCTTAGTTTGATACCCGAGCCATTTTTATGTTACCTAGCCAGGAAAGTAACCTGGCCATGTCTGTGATGCACCACTGGCATGACTCCCGTGTGGGGGAGTGATTTCTCACACCGTCCCTTTTATGATTATCTGCCATGGCTACTATGATTTTGAGATGACTTTGAGTTTGGGGGCGTATGGGTTGCAATCCTAGATTTGTAGGTTTAGTGGATTTAACTATGACTTTGAGTTATGACTTTGAGGTGACTGGTACTGTGTGCAATACATGCCTTTCACATTTTCTGGGAGCTGATCACTCCACTATTATGATACATGAGGACACCCCTCATATTATCTGGTTGCCTAAGAGGTATCCCCTCTGATTGTGAGATTATGACTTCGAGATTATGATGTTGAGATTATGACTTTGAGTTTTTGGGCTCGTGGTGGATGACTATCCTAATCTTCTCGTATTATCCATTTGTTTCTTTTATACCTTATGACATTCCCATTGCCCATATTATATTTCTGTTTTCGTTATTCTTTGCTTTGTATATGTATCTGTTCACTGAGCTTTTTAAGCTCAGCCGCACGTTTTCTTTTCGTGTGCGGTAGGTAATAAGCAGGACGACGGGTTTTGGGTATGAGTGAAGAAACTTTTGGACTTAGAAGACTTTGATAGTTATTCTGAAGTAGAGACCATTAGAAGGAGTTGCTTTTGCAGACTTAGTAATTAGCTTTTGTTTCCCTTGTATCCTTGTGTATTCAGTACTTCATTTGTAACCTTTGAGAATATTTGTATTACTATTGAAAGTATGTTTTGTTTGATCTGATATGAAGCCATTAATGTGATACTTCTACCCTTGCTGGGTTGGGGTGTTACAGTTATCGCAATCATGCTTATCAAAAAGTAGTATACTAGTCTCAGCAAGTGTAGTTTTAATCATCTGAATTATTCTATTTTTCATTACTTGTTAAGGAATTTACTTCTAGTAGCTTACAATTCGATTCACTACATAAATCCCTGCGAACGATCCCGACTTACCATCATAATCTTGCTATAACGGACGAGTTCACTTGCTCGTATGTGTTGTTTCTAGATTCGGTAATTCGACCTTTATAAATTTAAAACTTGTACGCATTCACGACACATCAAGTTTTTGGCGCCGCTGCCGGGGATTTTGATCATGTTTCTGTAGGTTTTAGAAGTTCATAGTTCGTTATATATAATAAAAAAAAAAAAAAAAAAAAAAAAAAAAAAAAAAAAAGAGTTTTTCCAGTTGACCATCCGATCGGTATTCCATTCATCCGATCGGTTGCCCATTTTTCAAATTTACCGAGAGTTCTAGCCGATCGGTAGTAGCATTCATCCGAATCGGATCACCCCAAACTTAATTTACCGAGAGTTCTATCCGATCGGTAATCCATTCCTTCTGGTCGGATCCTTAGCCTTGATTTTTCAAATTGTTTCCATTCTTCGCTCGTGTGTTTAGACATTGCCTCGATTCTCTTGGGAATTGTATGAACACTCGATCAACCGGAATAGAACCAATTTCACCTTTTTCAGATCCCGAACGTTTAGTCCGAAGACCAAGAAGGAAAAGAAAACCATTTGTTCCATTAGCCAACCGTGTACCAAGAATACGAAACCCACCGTTTGAAAATCTTTGTGAAGCTAAAGTCATTTATAACCCATTCACTGAGAAACTTTTTCCCATGGCTGACGATAGACCCATGTGGGAAGTAAACCAAACCGTAGCACCCACTCCTGGAGCTACTATTGTTACCGTCAACCTAGGTGACAATTTCACCGTGAAAGGTCACCATCTTTCTATGATTAAAGACCGTCAATTCGATGGCCGTTCGAGGGCCGATCCTCACAAGCACATTGCCGAATTCATCAAAATTTGTGGCATGTTCCGATATGGCGACACCAATGTGGATGCCATTAAACTCAAACTTTTTCCATCATCACTTGCTGGAGACGCAAAAGTGTGGTATAATGAATTAACCCCAGGAACTATCAATACTTGGGAGGAGATGAGGCAAGCTTTTGTAAGCCGATTCTTTCCACCACAGACTCGAAATGAGCATATCAATGCTGTATTCACAAGAAGTGGTCTTTCTTATGATCCACCACCCAATCCAAATGATACCACGATCGTCGATAATGATAGTGAAGAGGAAGAAGCAAAAAAGGAAAATATCACAAAAACACCACCCAAACCCATCCCACCAGTTAAGGCATATACACCAAAAATTCCATATCCTCAAAGCCTTAAGAAAGAAAAAATGGAAGAATGTTATAAGAAGTTTGTTGAAATAATCAAAGAGGTTAGACTCAATGTTCCCCTCGTTGATGTTTTAGCTGGAATGCCCAATTATGGGAAATTTTTGAAAGAACTTCTTAATAACAAGAACAAGTTGGAGCAAATATCCGCTACCTTTCTGAATGAAGAATGTTCAGCTATTTTTTAAAACAAAATTCCATTGAAACTAGGAGATCCTGGAAGTTTTCTGATTTCGTGCACGTTAGGAAACAACATCACATGCGATGCTTTAGCCGATCTAGGTGCAAGTATCAATTTGATGCCCTATTCGTTGTATTCTAAACTTTCCATCAATACCTTGAAACCTACAAGGATGAGTATTCGATTAGCAAATCATTCTTACTAATATCCTGTTGGAATTGCTGAGAATATGCTTGTCCAAGTTGGTAAATTCATTTTTCCTGTGGATTTTGTGATCTTAGAAATGGAGGAAGATAGTAGAGTACCTCTTATTTTAGGAAGACCTTTCCTAAACACCGCTTATACGATTATCAAAGTAAAAGGAAAAGAACTCAATCTTGGAGTTGGAGATGATAGAATTACCTTTTTAATCGATAAAGCAATGCAATATCCATATTCCAGTGATGATACTTGTTTTAACATTGATGTAATCGATGAAGTCACTGAAGAAGAATTGGATGCATTACTTGACGATTCGGATCCATTCATGACTACTTCAGAAAAAATTAGTGAAACAAACTTTGATAAAGAATTCGCTGATTTTATGGAAGTAAAGTTTGAAGAAGAAGAAGAAACAGAAGTTGAAGAAGGAGAAATAGAAGAAGATTTTGAGGAAATCACTTTTAATGATCAATTGAGAATCAAAACATCTCTTCAAGAACCACCAACTGATCATGAGCTGAAACCACTTCCCGAAAATCTTGAGTATGCTCACTTGGAGGATAATTCACTTCTTCCAGTGGTCATATCTTCGTTGCTCAAAGATAAGGAAAAAGAATGTCTCATTTTTGTTCTCAAGAAGCATAAAAGAGCTTTTGCGTGGAAAACATCTGACATCCCAGGAATCAGTCCTGATTTTTGTAAACACAAAATCAATTTCGAAGAAGATGCAAAACCCGTTGTAGAAAGTCAACGTCGACTCAATCCCAACATGAAAGAAGTTGTCAAAAAAGAAATCATCAAACTTCTTGATGCCGGTATCATTTACCCAATCGAGGATAGTCTTTGGGTGAGTCCAGTTCACTGCGTTCCGAAAAAAGGAGGAATGACTGTTGTGACTAACGAACGGAATGAATTAGTTCCTACTAGAACTGTCACAGGATGGCGAGTATGTATTGATTACAGAAAATTAAACAAAGCCACCAGAAAAGATCATTTTCCTTTACCGTTCATGGATCAAATGCTTGAGAGATTAGCAGGGAACGAGTACTTTTGTTTCCTTGATGGTTTTTCAGGATATTTCCAAATTCCCATTGATCCTGTTGATCAAGAAAAGACTACATTCACATGTCCCTTTGGAACTTACGATTATCGGTGTATGCCTTTCGGTTTGTGTAATGCACCCGCGACTTTTCAGAGATGCATGATTGCTATATTCCAAGACATGCTTGAAACATCGATGGAAGTTTTCATGGATGACTTTTCAGTTTTTGGAAGCTCATTTGAAGCTTGTCTTTCTAATCTCGACAAAATGCCCGAAAGATGCGAAGCTGCACATCTTGTTCTCAACTGGGAAAAATGCCATTTCATGGTGACTGAAGGAATTGTGCTAGGACACAAAATTTCCAGTGCAAGAATGGAGGTTGACAAGGCAAAAATAGATGTTATCACCAAATTACCACCTCCAACAAACGTTAAAGCCGTTAGAAGTTTTCTAGGACATGTTGGTTTTTACCATCGTTTCATTAAGGATTTTTCCAAAATATCTCATCCAATGACGAAACTTCTAGAAAAAGATTCTGTTTTTGACTTCAATGCAGATTGTATGAAGGCATTCGAAACATTAAAAACCCAATTGACTAGTGCACCCATTATGGTTTCACCTAATTGGTCACTACCATTCAAGCTCATGTGCGACGCAAGCGATTTTGCGGTTGGAGCTGTATTAGGACAACGTGAAGGAAAACATTTTCGTCCTATATACTTCGCCAGCAAAACACTCAATAATGCGCAACAAAACTATACAGTTACGGAGAAAGAATTGTTAGCCGTTGTGTTTGCTTTTGACAAATTCAGATCTTATCTTGTGCTTTCGAAAACAATTGTTTTCACTGATCATTCAGCGCTCAAATATCTGTTTGCAAAACAAGATGCAAAACCGCGTCTTATCCGATGGATTTTGCTACTCCAAGAATTTGACATCGAAATCAAAGATAAAAAAGGAGTAGAAAATCTAGCTGCTGATCATTTGTCTCGTCTTGAGAATCCAAACTTGGAAGAGTTAAAGGAAGACGAGATTGACGATTATTTTCCTGATGAAACTCTCATGACTGTTGATACAGCCGATGAGAAAGAAATTCCATGGTTTGCTGATTATGAAATTACCTCGTTGGAGGAATTCTCAAAAAAGGATTAACTCATGGCCAACGAAGTAAATTCTTTTCAGAATTAAAACACTACTATTGGGAAGAGCCCTATCTTTTCAAGATGTGTCCCGATGGAATGATAAGAAGATGTGTCTCTGGTTCTGAAACAAGAAGAATTCTTGATGAATGCCATCATGGCCCGACTGGGGGACACTATGGTCCTTCCACCACAGCTAAAAAGTTTTTGATGCTGGATTCTATTGGCCGACTATTTTCAAAGAAGCTCATACTCTTGTCCAAAACTGCGATGCTTGCCAAAAATCCGGTAGTCTTTTTCGTAGAGATGAAATGCCTCAAAAGAGCATTCAAGTCTGTGAAATATTCGATATTTGGGGAATCGATTTTATGGGACCCTTTCCTAAATCGCACAAATACGAATATATTCTCGTTGCTATTGATTACGTTTCCAAATGGGCTGAAGCAGAAGCTCTACCCACAAATGATGCTCGAGTTGTTGTCAATTTTCTCAAAAAGCTTTTCGCTCGTTATGGAATTCCAAAAGCCTTAATAAGTGATCGAGGAACCCATTTCTGTAACAAACAAATGGAGAAAATTATGAAACGATACGGAGTACATCATCGTTTCACCACAGTTTATCACCCTCAGACCAGTGGTCAAGTCGAAAATACCAACAGAGCCTTAAAATGAATACTTGAAAAAACGGTTAAAGACAATCCTGCCATTTGGTCAAGAAAACTCGATGATGCTCTGTGGGCATTTCGTACGACTTATAAAACTCCAATTGGTACAACACCATACAGACTTTTGTATGGAAAAACCTGTCATTTGCCGTTCGAAATCGAACATCGCGCTTACTGGGCACTCAGAAGCTGTAACCCTGATCTCAAAATAGCTGGAGAGAAGAGATTCTTGCAATTGCATGAACTCGATGAACTAAGACTCCAAGCTTACGAGAACTCCAAGCTCTACAAAGCTAGAACCAAAGCGTATCGTGACAGAAAGCTTAGAATCCGAAAAGAATTCAAAGCTGGAGACAAAGTTCTGCTTTTTAATATGAAATACAAGTTCAAAGCACCTAAGCTAAAACCAAAATGGTTCGGCCCATATATAGTGAAACATGGATTTCCATCTGGGTATGTTGAATTACATGACAAGCAAGGTGGAAGTTTCATTGTTAATGGTCACCAAATTAAATTGTATTATGATAAGGAGCAAATGAACGAGATTTATATCAAAGAGATTCCGCCTGAATCAGACTATGAAGCAATAACATTCATGGCACCCTTTCCGGCCGATTTCAAGAAAAACACTCCATGGGCCGAGGAATCTGGCTATATCTATGATGTTCTTCCTAGACCTTGGGAAAGAATCAAATTGGAAAACATAGATGAAACTGGAGAAGGAATAGTGATAGGAAACGTGGTGTATGTTCCAAAAGTCTCAAAGAAGAACCCGAAAATTACACCAACGTAGCAAGAAGGAAGTTTGAGTCCGGCTGATGACTCGTTAATAAAACAAGCGCTTCTCGGGAGGCAACCCGTATGTTTTCTATTTGCAATTTTACTTCTTAGTTTATTTTTCAAAAGTGATTATATCCCAAAGTTTCTCTAATCCCTTAGTTGAACTTAAGTGTGGGGGTGTATCACTAACTTTTAATAAAACGTAGACATATTTCGTGTGTTTCTTTTTGTTTTAAGATTACTGCAGGTAATGATTACAAAGTATGGACACTTGGATCAAAGAATCTTCTGGAGCAAGAAAATATGGTTTATTCTCTTATTTTCCTATTTTCATTCTTTTCATTTATCACATTGAGGACAATGCTTAACTTAAGTGTGGGGGGGGGGGTGAATAGGAAAATAAGGATAACTTGTAAATTCCGAGCTAAATTTTAAATTTTGTTTGCCCTTTTGATCTAGTTCTTTTTCATTTAAAGGATTTTATATTAGAGTAACTGGATCTATCCACTGGTAAAACCTGTAATTTTTGAAAAATTGAGATGTGTCCCGATTAATATTGCAATCCATTCTGGGATCGATAACATTAGCTAGCACATATTATAGCCCTTTTCACTATAATTGTGAGGATTTAAGCCTATTTCGTATATAGCATACATCTCTTATGCTTGAATTTTTTGCTATGAGTGTGCCAGTGATTTTATTTATTCTAGAACTTGTGCTTGTAAATCATTACGAGACCGTTGTGAGATCATTTTTCTTAGTGATATAAGTATATATGCGTGATAAGAGGCAACCTTAGGATTTAACCCAAATAAGCCTTCCAAATTGATATTTAACTAGTTGCACTGACTAGTTAACCACCAGTATAAACCCTTTTGTTAGCGTTTATCTTTAGCGCTAGATACCCCTAGTTACACCCTCTGAGCCTATCTTTTTCTTTGATAAAATCCAGAAAAATACAAAAAGATTTTACACTTTAGCCTAGCCTTACCTTTAGTCAAGTCTTGGTTGGTTGCTAGCTATTTGGCAAGATGGATGTTATGTGGGAAATTATGAAAGTACGAAGAAAGTTGTAAACTCCAAAAGTATTTATCCAAATGAAATCATCGCAAGTATGTTAAAAAAGAATAAAAATAAATAATAATAATAATAAAAAGAGAATAAGTCATCGCAACAATAAGGTGACAAAAATAGCCAATGAGCTATGAAATAATGTAAAGTGCAATCAAGTGTGGAGTTTTTCAAGAATGCATGATAGCGGTTCGAAATAGCTAGTAACATCTGGGCAGTAGACTTTGACTATTTTGTATATTCATTCCTTTCAACCTTTTCTAAAAAAATATAAATATCCCATACCTTATTCCTACCCTTTTGACTTTGTGAAATTATCAAGTGTATGGACATGTAGTAACCATCCGATTTCTTGAGGAATTAAATAACGTTGCTAGCGAGCTAGTGTGTATTTTAGTGACCATCCGTTATGAGAATAGCGCGTCAGCGATCTAAGATATACCCTAGTGACCATCCGTTATTTGGTGATGCGTGAATTCGTTGTTAGCGATCTATTATGTTTTGCATAAGGTAGTTGCACATCAGTCTTGCTTATCCCTCGAAATCTTAAACCTGAATAAAAGCCCTCTTTGATATCTATACTTGGTGCTCACGCCATTTCGGTGTAGTTTTGTTTATTGTACAAGCTTATGGTAATATTTAAATCATGACTGAGCAAATGAGTGTGATTTATCTTATATACTCCACCAACCATACAAATGATTGTTTTGAGTGAATTATATTTCATTTCCTTTCGTGAGGTGTTTAGTAATGAATATCAAGCAAGAAAATCATTTGGGTATTGTCAAACATCTCGATGCTTCAACCATAAAAGCTTAAATTGATGAATCTAACTTGTACCCATACTTGGTAAATTTGCATCACATCTTTTTATACATCCCTGGGTACCATGTGGATAATTTTTTTTATTGCTAGATTTGCTTGAGGGCAAGCAAGGTTCAAGTGTGGGGGATTTGATAACGCTCAAATTATGCATGTTTTTAGTAGCGTTATTCGTGTTTTTATGTATGTTATTTGGTTATATTTATATGCTTTTGTTACTAAATCGTACCAAAGTGTGTTTGCAAAGCATATGTGGCCAAAAACAGGAAAAAGGAAGAAAAAGATGAGAAAAATGAGAAAGAAGGAAATATTTATGAAAGTGCGAAGATTCTTATACCAAGACCCAATCAAAAAGGCATTTCAATGAATGAAGGTCCAAGTATTCATGTTGATTAGCTTCAAAGATGTTGAAAAGATTAAGTTTGGATGAAGAACCAAAGACCCAAAAAGGAAAAATCAAGCCAAGACGACAAAAGTCCAAAAAGTCCCAAACAGCAACCATCCATCCGATCAGTCACCGCCCACAACCGAATTGGATGGAGGCAATTCCGAAGACCAACCGATCGGTTGGCCATATTACCGATCGGTTGGAAGCTTGCTGATTTACCAAAACTTCATCATTAAGTTTTGTCTTTTCATATATCCGGTTCTAATGCCTTCTAATAAGGATTCTAGGCTCTTCTAAACTACTTGGAGGACAAGTGAAGCATTAATGAACCAAGACCCTTGGGAGGAGTATTAATAGGATCATTTGTGGAGTATTAGTGAGTTTTTTCTTAATCAAAAAAACTTGTAATCATCAACCACTCATCAAAATACTCTCAAATTCGTCCATTGAAGTCCAGAAAACTTTGGAGGATCAAGAAGTCATTATTTGGAGGTCAAAACATCAAGAAATCAACACCAATCCTTTGGGTATCATTACTTTATCGTTTGTAATCTATTTCCAATCATTGTAAGACTTTCAATTATGATTTCTAATTTTCAAAGTGCTGAGATTATGTTCATGTTTGCAATGAGTGGCTAGTGCCTTTGTGCACTTGCTTAGATGATGTGTATTACCAATTGATATGCGTATGATTGTGATGACATGTTTTAATTCAATTTCAAGTTGATTCTAAGATCCAATCGTGATTAAGTTTTGTAGTGACATTTGTTGAATCAAGTTTAACTAGTTGCTAATAATTTTAAGGGTCGAAAGAACTATTGTTATTCAACTAGTTAAAATCATTTGTCTACGAGTGATTGTTTTTACCCATTATTCTTGATTAAACAAAGAAAGTTAATTGTGGTTGTAATGAGAATGCTTTTGTCTATCAAAAATAGGATTGATGGTAAACCATTTCAAGGGTCGAAAGATTAATAGTTTACTCTCAATTGTGACCTTTTGTCTATGATCGGTTACCTTTTGTATTGACCATTTCCTAAGCTATTTGATTAAGCAAAAGATTATTTTTGTGTTTAAGGTACACCAACTTATGAACCTTGAATTGATCTTGAATTGAGTGGTTAAACGTAATGCTTGTTTTTATGAACTAAAATCTTGATGAAGGTTTAATTTGTAGAAACAATAGATTAGTTCACCAAACTAATTATCATAACCAACATGTTGTCCAAAGTTATCACCATCATGCTTATCAAAAAGTAGTATACTAGTCTCAGCAAGTGTAGTTTTAATCATCTGAATTATTCTATTTTTCATTACTTGTTAAGGAATTTACTTCTAGTAGCTTACAATTCGATTCACTACACAAATCCCTGCGAACGATCCTGACTTACCATCATAATCTTGCTATAACGGACGAGTTCACTTGCTCGTATGTGTTGTTTCTAGATTCGGTAATTCGACCTTTATAAATTTAAAACTTGTACGCATTCACGACACATCATATTCCTTTAACCAAATATTTCATGGTATAGCATATAGCTTCTTGAAGTGTAATGTGTTATTTTTTTTATTATTATTATTTTTGAATTGCAAGTTATTGATTACTACAGCCACAAGAAGATCGTTGCATTCTTCATGTAGACAAACCACCACAAGAGGTCACGGCTAAGGTCCAAAAAGTGCTTTCATGAGACATTGCAACACTTCTCGTTATGGTGTTATGTATTGGATCGAACATCTGCGGATTAGTGTCTTTTCTTTTTTTCCCTTTGTTTTTCTTTTTAATATATTTGAACTCATATATGTTGTATTATGAGATCAATGAAACAATAATGTGACTTTTATCACTGATTCTTTTGGGGGTGTATACAATGGTTGGTATATGGTAGAGTACAAAGGGCCAAAAGCCCATGCGCAAAGCCATAAAGTTCTAAAAGACTTTTTCACTTATGCATGGGTGAGACCAAAAAAGAGTAGGCGTTAAGATGTGTTCTTTGGTGCTCACTTGTATCGTAAATGATTTTGTATGCTTGAATGTTTGTCTGATGCACTAGCAATTGGTATGAGATGCAGTAGCTTTTAAATTAGTACGAAAGTGCTTTTGTATGCTTGAATGTTTGTCTGATGCACTAATAATTCGTATGAGATGCAGTAGCTTTTAAATTGCCGCGTATGAACATAAGTTAGGTTAGATGTAGTCTGCGTCATGTGCGAAAGTGATTTTAAGTGCCTGATTGTTTATCTGATGCACTAGCAATTGGTATGAGATGCAGTAGCATTTGCTGCATCACAGTTCATATTCTACTGCATCAATGCTTATTTTTTTACTGAATCAATGCTTATTTCTTACTGCATCAATCTTTCTATGTTACCGCATCATACTTTATATTATACTGCATCAATGCTTACTTATTACTACATCTCAAATGTGAAGTGATATATGTTACTGCATCAATGCTTATTTGTTACTGCATCAATGCCTATTTCTTACTGCATCAATCTTGGAAGACAATGTACAATGGTATAGACTGTGGCGTCTTTGTTAGGAAGCATATGGAAACATATGTTGGTCGCGGTGTATTTTTGCATGAATTCAAGAAGGAAAATGCAGGTCAAAAATCACAACTGAATATGCTTCGCGCCAAGTACTTGGTAAAGATAGTACTCATCAGTTTTAATGTTAAAAAGATGGAATTGATGAAAGCATTAGAAGCATACTCGAAGAAGCAAGCAAAGAGCTTTAAGATTTTAACAAATACTTATGTCATAGTGGATCAAAATTTGATGAAAAGGTTTAACGAAACATTATTCAAGACCGTTGAGGGCTGATATGGCATTTGTTTAGGGATTAGTGTAAAACTGAAAAATCTTTTGGACGTGTTTTACTGAATGATTAGTGTTTATATGGTACTTTGACATATGGTTAATGTTTTCTGAAAACTAAGTACATTTACTTTAAATGATCAGTCTTTGTTATTACTTTTATTTATGGTTGTGTTTGATTATTGTGGAATACTGAATTCTATGTTGCATTTGATTGATAAGTGTGATGCACTAACAATACTAGTGCATCACAGTGTATAAAGCTAGTGCATCACAATGTATAAAGCTAGTGAATCAAGGCATAATATTTAAATTATCAAAAAGCCATTAAAGCCAAAATCCCGAAGTATTATTCCATTGCATCTCATTATGATATTACTGCATCATTATGTTATTTTACATCAAAGTATTATCACTATGCTATTCTACTACATCACATTAATACTTAATTGCATCACTGTGTTTTTATACTGCATCACAAGGTATAATCTACTGCATCACATGGTATAAGCTACTGCATCACAATGTTTAAGTTACTGAATCACCGATTTATAGGTCTAACCTATAGACTAACACTAACGGGTAGTGTACCCGATCAATGAAGCTAGTGGGGTAAGTAAGAGTCGTTTGTCAGTAATGAATTACTAATATACTAATTCTAAAGGTATTCTAACTACATAAATAACCTAAACTAACGCAAAGTGGAGTTCAACCTGAGAGACTGACATGAGTTTGGTTACTAATTATCTGGAAAACAATTAAATAAACTAAATAATGCAAGACAAATGATAGAAGTAAGAAGGCATTTAATTATATAAATTCACTGCATCATAATGATGTATCATACTGCTACATCACAATAATACTTTAGTGCATTGCTGTGTTATTATACTCCCATCACAATGTATAATGTAATGCATCACAATGTATAATCTACTGCATCACTATGTATATTATGGTGAATCACAATACACTATACAAAAAATGCTATACTTAGATAGTATTACTCCATCAATATCTATGCATCACAGTGATGTATCATACTACTGCATCACAATAATACTTTAGTGCATTGCTGTGTTATTATCTCCCATCAAAATGTATAATCTTTTGAATCACTATGTATATCATACTGCATCGCAAATTCGCAATACACTAAACAAAAAAATGTTATACATAGATAGTATTACTGCATCATAATATTACATATTACTGCATCACTATGTTATCTTACTATATCAAAGTATTATCACTATGTTATACTACAACATCACAATATTATTCTACTGCATCACAGTAATACTTAACTGCATCATTGTGTTATTATATTGCATCACAAGGTATAATCTACTGCATCACAATGTATAAGTTATTGCATCAATATGTATATTCTACTGCATCACAATACACTAAACAAAATAAGAGAATGCAGTCAATTATTTAAAATGAGAACGAAGATACAAAGTATATTTCATAGACACTGAGATGTTATTGTAATGTAGTTCGGTAATAAATGCTACACGTCTCTCCAACGAAAATATGTCTTGTAACAAATCCTTGAATATCTATATTGTTGTTATAGATAATTTCTTTAAAATAAACTGAAATCATGCTTAATTACGCTTAGATGTTTTGTGTCACACTCCCAAATTTCGTGACTTGCAGCGGAATAAGTCATTCAGGGGCACGACTGGTCATAGCATCAAAGTTTCAGTTACATTGAACGACCTAAAGTGTCGTTTAGAAAATACATCGTTTGATTATTTAAAAACATTCAGAGTTATAAAGCTAGGTCCCAAAAGGTGAAACAAGTTTTCATAAAACAAGTTCATACAATTCAAACGATGGATAAGTGCATAAAATATAAAGTGAGACGCGTCGACTCCGCGACTCCATGATGTCCATATGCAAGCCAACATGCGATACCTTAATTACCTGAAAATACATTGCTAGAAATGGTTAACAAAAATGTTGGTGAGATCATAGGTTTATGTAAATGAAATATTGTACGGATACCACAAGTATAAAGTGTATGACAAAACAATGCCACATAAAAATGATACATTAGCTCTTAAGCTCATGACCCCGAAGCTAGACTGAATGAAATGCCCCAACTGAGTGTTTGCCAATCACTCTAATATGACAGAAATGAAATGCGTTCGTTTGACAAGTTGGCGCTACCAACCCGAACGGAGGAGTCACCCTCAATAGATCTATTCACTCACTCTCGCTTGCTAACAATTAACGGTTCATGATAATAAAAGGGGACTTTAATCTGGGCAATGATGTAACTTAAGCAATGTAATGAGTTTGTATACTTTGGTCCGCATATAAAAATGGTGCAATGTATTCTCCCCCGAGAGTTTAGAAATCAATAAACAATTTAAAACGGGGCTATGAAAACTCACCTGATATGATATAGCAACAATGACAATGATGGATATGATGAAATAAAGCTCAGTCTCTAACCAGCGACCTATTATGAATGATGTGATCCAATGTAAGCAATGATACAATGCAACACATGCAAATACGTATGTTAATGATACCACTTGTTAGTTTTGGAAATAACGTTTATCGACGAAAAATACACTTTTGACGTCTCGTTAAGTTAAAAACTACTTTTCGCGTAAACATGTTGAAACGGTACTCCACGATCCTTGTTTGGTGTTCTATCGGCAAAATGTAGAGTTTTCATCGCAATTTAATATTTTCCTTAATTTGTGAAAATATGTCCAAATTGGCTTCGTGAAACTAGTCGCGAAATATTGCACATTACGTGTTAGTTGATCAAACTCGACGTTTTGAAAACCTTGTAACAATGTATAAATGTCGTTTCATTTAACTTTTGATTGTACACGTCTCGATCAATTAGAAAATCGGCTAACAACGTTATGTTTCGCAAAAACACTAGTTTTTATACTTAAAACACTTTCTATTAGTGGGCTGTCAAAATAAACATGGTACATCGGGCTTCAAACGTGAATAACTCGGCCGTTACAAGCTCGTTTTCTACGTTCTTTACATCCACGGCTTCGTATAAACATGAACTAACATAATCTCAGTAGGTCGGGTTGTCTAGATCACGTCTAACACCTCGTTTTGTCCTTTGAATCTCGGCGATCAGCAACTAAATTTTCAGAAAATTAGTTTTCGTCGTCTAACTTTGAAAAATCATATCTCCTTCGTTATAAGTCAGTTTTTAGTGATTCTTGCGGCCACGGTTTCGTTTTTGAAAGAACTTTCTGAATATGAAGGCCAAAATATACCAAAAGTTACTGAGTTTTCCAGTTTACACGATTTTGGACAGAACCTATTTTAGATTGTTAAAAACTCATTTCCTTGGTTCTAAACTTGATCATACTAACTCAAATCAACTCCACAAGTTCGCAAATCCTACCATACACCTTCTTAGGGTGTCATGGGGTCCTAAACATCACCAACCTTGGTGGATTTCATGAGATCATTAGTGAAACTTATAGATCTAGTGTTTAAGATAGTTTATGTTCAAAAGTGGTATGTAAAACATAAGTAACTTGCATGAATAACTAATATAACTTGAAAATACATAAACATATGAATCAAATGAAAGTATAAGATGATCAAAATGTGTTCTTGAAACTTACTTGATGATTTGATGAGTTTTGGTAAGAAATGAGTAAGAAACTTGAGATTTAATCACAAAATCATAACTAGGAAGGTAAATGGAGTGTGATTATGACTTGATCTTGAAAAATTTATAGATTATGGTGGTGTTCTTGGTCTTTGCCGAACCTAGGAGATGGGATGGGAGGGTTTTGGTCTTTTTTAGCTAGTTGGTTTATGTGTTATATGTGTTAGAGTTAGTGGAGATGGAAATTAAATCAAGCTAAATGCATTAAATCAAGCTAAATGCATTAATGAGTTTTGGAGTGTTTAGGCTAAATGGGGGTTTAGGGGGGGCGGCACATGTGGGTACTTTGGAAGAGATTTGATGTTAATTAAGGCACTTGTCTCCCATTTATTTAGAATTGGTTAGTTTAGTGTATACATTGAGTGTTATCGGGTACCGAGTTAACTAGAAATGAATCATGACGAGGTGAAATGAAATATGACGAAGTTACAAAAATTGTAAAATCATGTTCCTTGCAAGAATCGGGTGTTAGAATGATTATCGGATTGAAATTTCGTAAACCGACGGAGTTATAAGCGTCAAACGAAAAATATAGCGATTGTTTTAAAAACACCGGGTAAAGTAATAATATAATCTCTATATCATTATAATTAGCTTGAAAATGTATTAGGATCATTGTCGGGAGTATTGGGTTTACTGTTAGTAGAAATGACTGAGTGGTAACGTTAATTAAACAATTAAGCATACGTTAATGAAAATCACACAAACACATGCATGAACTGATATGGAAATGATGTTACTGATAATATGCAGACTACTCTAGTCTGTATGATGTGCCTTTACTGATGATGCATGAATACGCAGCTAAACCTAACTGGTTACGCGCATTTGAATACCCGTAAACCTAGTTTACGACATGATGAATGATGCCCATGAATAGTGATTTCCCTTCGGGAATGAATAGTGTCATGTGAATAGTAAAAATTTTGACGAATTCTCAAAGTCTCAAACTGACTTCAAAAACGATGAATAGTGATCGGTGAATAGTGATTGATGAATAGTAACTTATGAATAGTAAATTGTCGAGGTTTGGAAAATGACCTGAAATTACAAGTTGTGACAGTCGACCACCCTAAAAGGAATTCAGTCCCTGAATTCAGCTAATGTTGTTCTCTGGAGTGGTCTCGGTGAAAAGATGTGGGTATTTGAGTCGCATCTGGTCTTCCCGTTCCCAAGTAAACTCAGGACCTCTGCGAGAATTCCAGCGAACTTTGACGATCGGAATTCGACTTTGCTTCAACTGTTTGACCTCCCGGTCCATGATTTCTGCTGGTTCTTCCAAAAAGTTAAGCTTATCATCGATATGAATTTCTTCCAATGGGATTACGAGCGTTTCGTCTGAAAAACATTTTTTGAGGTTTGAGACATGAAACGTGTTATGTACACTGCTGAGCTCTGACGGAAGCTCCAGTCTGTACGCTACCGGACCGATCCTTTCCAGAATCTTGAACGGCCCAATGTATCTCGGGTTCAACTTACCGCGTTTCCCGAATCGTATCACGCCCTTCCAAGGCGAGACCTTCAACATGACTCTGTCTCCAACCTGAAATTCTAATGGTTTGCGTCGAACATCGGCGTAACTTTTCTATCTGCTTCTGGCTGTTTGGATTCTTTCTCGAATCTGAATTATCTTTTCTGTTGCTTCTCTGACCAACTCTGGACCTGTTAGTTGTACATCACCAACTTCGGCCCAACAAACTGGGGACCTGCACTTACGACCGTAGAGTGCCTCGAATGGTGCGGCTTTTATGCTCGAATGATAACTGTTATTGTAAGAAAACTCGATCAATGGCAAATGGTTAGCCCAACCATTTCCAAAGTCAATGACACATGCCCTGAGCATGTCTTCCAATGTCTGAATCGTTCTCTCGCTCTAACCATCGGTCTGAGGATGATAGGCGGTACTCATGTCTAATTTAGACCCAAATGAATCTTGCAATGACTCCCAAAAATTTGAAGTAAAGCGACTGTCTCTGTCAGAAATGATGGAAATTGGTGCACCGTGCCTTGAGACTATTTCCTTGACGTAAAGTCTGGTGAGCTAATCCATAGTATAAGTCTCTTTGATTGGAATGAAATGGGCTGACTTGGTGAGACGATCAACTATTACCCAAATAGCATCGTAACCTCCTGATGTTTTGGGAAGTTTAGTGACAAAGTCCATTGTAATGCGTTCCCACTTCCACTGGGGAATCTCTGGTTGCTGAAGTAATCCTGATGGCTTCTGATACTCGGCTTTCACTTTAGCAAAAGTAAGGCATTTACTGACATAAGTAGCTATCTCCGCTTTCATATTGGGCCACCAATAAAGCTTCTTGAGATCCTGATACATCTTATCAGAACCTGGATGAATGGAGTACTTTGACTTGTGCGATTCGTGCATGATCAACTCTCGTATTCCACCATAGAGAGGTATCCAACTTCTATCCTTGAGCATAATGTTCCATCTGATCTCCTTACTAAACCGTTTGCATTATCTTGCATTCCTTTGAGTGTTTCACTTGGTAGGTTTTCTTCCTTGAGTGCCTCGACTTAGGCCTCGAGGATCTTTGATGGTAGTGGTGAAATGATTGTCATTCCTAATGATCTGACTCTCAAAGGCTTGAGTCTCTCTTTTCGACTGAGTGCATCTGCCACAACATTGGCTTTTCCTGGGTGATATCTGATTTCGCAATCGTAATCACTAAGTAGTTCCAACCAACGACGTTGCCTCATGTTAAGTTCTTTCTGATCAAGAATGTACTGTAAGCTTTTGTGGTCTGTAAATACTACACACTTTGTTCCGTAAAGATAATGCCTCCAAATCTTGAGTGCGAAAACCACGGCACCCAACTCTAAATCGTGAGTAGTGTAGTTCTTCTCATGCTTCTTAAGCTGACGAGATGCATAAGCTATCACCTTCTCGTTTTGCATTAACACTGCCCCAAGTCCTTTGTGTGAAGCATCGCAATATACCACGAAGTTTTCAATCCCTTCTAGCAATGGCAAAATTGGCGTGCTGCAAAGTTTCTGTTTCAATAACTGAAAAGCGGTCTCTTGCTTTTCTCCCCAATCGTACTTCTGGTTCTTTTGTGTCAACTTGGTCAGTGGCTTAGCTATCTTGGAAAAACCTTCAATGAACCTTCTGTAATATCCGGCAAGTCCTAAGAATTGACGAACTTCTGTGGGAGTTTTTAGTGTTGCCCAATCTTTAACTGCCTCAATCTTTGCTGGATCAACCTGTAGTCCCTGACTATCAATGACATGACCAAGAAATTGTACTCTTCTGATCCAAAAATCACACTTTGAAAATTTTGCATACAGTTTCTCTTTCTTGAGCAGTTCTAAGATTGTTCTGAGGTGTTCTCGGTGCTCTTCTTCACTCCTTGAGTAAATCAAGATGTCGTCAATGAATACGATCACAAACTTATCTAGATATGGCTTGCACACCCTGTTCATGAGATCCATGAATACAGCTGGTGCGTTTGTTAGTCCGAACGGCATTACCTGAAATTCATAATGACCATAGCGTGTTCTGAATGCTTTCTTCGGGATATCTCCCTCCCGAACCCTAAGCTGATGGTAACCCGATCTCAAGTCGATCTTGGAGTAATAACTGGAACCTTGCAACTGATCAAACAAATCGTCGATCCTGGGAAGTGGATAACGATTCTTCACCGTTAATTTGTTTAGCTCTCGATAATCAATGCACATTCTGAAAGATCCATCTTTCTTCTTCGCAAACAAAACTGGTGCTCCCCAAGGCGATGAAATCGGCCTAATGAATCCTGTATCCAAGAGCTCTTGCAATTGGTTCGACAACTCTTGCATTTATGAAGGTGCAAGTTGATAAGGTGCTCGCGCAACTGGTGCGGCTCCTGGCACTAATTCAATCTGAAATTTGACTTGGCGAGTAGGTGGCAGTCCTGGTAAATCTTCTGGAAAGACTTCTGGAAAATCCTTAACTGTTGGCACATCCTCAAGTCGCTTCTCCTCTGACTTCTTTTCTTTGATATGAGCCAAGAATGCATAACAGCCCTTCTTTATGTATTTCTCTGTTTTAATGCACGAGATGATGCTGAGTCTAGTCCCACTGCGTTCTCCGCGAACGACCAATGTTTCGCCATCATAAGGAAGATGAACAACTTTTTCATCACAGATGATTCTGGCATGATGTCGAGACAACCAATCCATTCCGATGACAATGTCGAAACTTCCAAGTCCTACTGGCATGAGGTCTATATTGAACGGGTGATTAAGAAAATTGAGAGTGCAACCACGAATGATCATGTCGGTGCCAACTAAACTACCGTTAGCTAGTTCAATGTGATATGGAGTGTCTATCGTGGTTGGTTCATGGTTGAGTAATGGTGCAAATGCAGTAGAAACAAAACTTCTATCGGCTCCTGAATCAAATAGTATGGATGCATAATGATTATTAATGAGGAACGTACCCGTAACGACATTCGAGTCCTCCCTGACATCTTCTCCTCCAAGGACATAAGCTCTTCCTCTAGCTGTTCCACCTTGGATATTGTTTCCCTGATTCTTTCCTTTTGGACATTTATTCTTGAAGTGCCCAACTTCTCCACATCCAAAACATGTTACTGGGGGCTTCTGATTATCAACCACAATCGGAGCTTTGCAATCCATGGTTGAATGACCAACCTTCTTACAGTTCCCACACGGATTCGGACAATTTCCAGGATTATGATGGGTTTGACATTTGTTGCACTTGGGTAAAGTACCATTGTAACCTCTTTTCTCATCTTGACCTGCAACATAGGCCTTTGCAGTTTCCTGTCTCTTGGGTGGTGGTTGAGTAACATTACTACTCTGGTTGTTGTCCCGATTTCTTTTGTTGTTGTTGTTATTGGAATTGTTTCGGTTGCTGTTATAGTTGTTGTTGTTTCGGTAGTTGTTGGAATTGTTGTTGTAGTTACGGTTACTGTTGGTGTTGTTGTTGTTGTTTGAGGTAGTTCCTTTCTTCACTATCTGAGCCATGAGTTTCTGAGACATTCTGATTGCCTCATCCAATGTTTGTGGGTCAAAAGAAATCACATCACCACAGATGTTGTGAGGTAATCCTCCAATGAAATTCTCTAATAGCTTCTCAGTGTCCGAAACCATTGTCGGACATAACGCTGCCAATTCCTGAAACCTCCTGATATATGCCTCAATATCATTACCTGCTGTCACTAGCTCATAAAACTCTGTTTCCATCTTTTTCACTTCTGTTCGTGGGCAAAACCTCTTTGTCAGCAACTTCTTGAATTCGTCCCACGTAAGCTTGTGAGCATTCTCCATTCCCATGGGCTTTGCATACGAATTCCACCATGACATAGCTTCCCCAACGAGTGTACTAGTAGCAAACTTAACCTTGCTGTCCTCCGGACAGTTGCATGGAAGGAATACTGATTCTATCTTTTCAAACCATCGGATCATGGCAGTGGCTCCTTCAGTGCCTTTGAATTTTTCTGGATCACCACTCTTGAAATCTTTGTACGTACACTTACGACCATTTGTACCATTGGTATTTGTTCTTGCGGCTTCCGCGGTTTCTGCCCGCGAAGCGGCTTTAGCAGCAGCAGCTGCAGCTACGGCAGCTCTTTCTGTAACCAATGCTGCCTCGATACTATCGGCAACAAGCTTTCTGACTTCAGCAGGTGTCATAGCAGTAGTGGCTCTTTTTGGTGGCATAATTCTTCACAATCACAAAAGAATACAACAATGAGAATCCACAATAGAAAACGATCATCATACATAATATATACAACCACAACAAGTATATACATCCACAACACGTATAAATACAACCACAGCATGTATAAATACAATGAAACCACAACGAAACATCATAAATATACTCACAACGCACATGAATATAATACATGAAATTTCGGTTACGCAGACCGATATCATAAAATAGCACAACGAAAATCCTGCATAGTAGAGTCACACTTGATATATTTGTTTGTACTACAAGCAAAAGACAACAAGTACTAACTATGTCCCACACCCTGGGACTAGGATAATAATGTACAAGCTACATGATAACAGTCTAACACTAGGCACCTCCTCCGGGTGCTCCATCTAGCCTGCGGAAAATCTTCTGAAGATCCCTAGACATCGCAACAACGATCTCCTCTAGGTGCTGAACTCGAAGCTGGAGATCAGTCCCCCTAGTCTCTGATGCAGACAACCTAGCCTGAACTGAAGATAACTCACCGGCCTGGCGATGATGCTCATCCTGGAACATCTGTGCTCTGTCAACTAACCCCGGCATCTCCTGCCTTAGCTGTGTGATATGCTCTGAACTCTCCAACTGACGAGCCTCTAAACCCTAGTGTGACACATCAATGGCAACCCTGCCCTGGATCAAACCCTCGACCTCCTCCTCAATAGCCTCAATACGGCTCACTGGAGTCTCGTCTAGATGAGACAATGCCCTCTCAATCTCTCCCTGAAGCTGATCTAGTCGCGAGTCAAATGTAGCAGCAGTAAGCAGTCTGTCAGCAGCAGCCCTCGAGCTCTCACCAACCTCGAATCTGCTGGGTGGTGCTGTCTCTGTAGCATCTGAAGTATCTGGTGATGAGATATCAAGACGAGCCCGCTTCTTGAGCGGTAGGTCTGACATAGGGGTAGGATCTCTGGTGTGGACTGGTGCTGATAGAGATGGTAATGGTGGAGACAATGATGATAAGGATGGTAAAGGTGATAATGGTGGTGGTGTACTAAATGCCACACTCCTCCTTGCTGTCAAGCGGCGACGGAGTGGATGAGATGAAGAAAGTGATGATGATGGTGGTAGGGATACAAATGCAGCTGGTAACCTGACAGTGAGACGATGAACCCGCTTAGCAGCAGTGCGCTTCATACGCGGCCCACCTGGATATGTACGGTAAACTCGACCATAGGGTACAAACTCTCCTGGATGGATAACTGGAACAACTCTGGGACTACGACGGATCACAGGTGACAGTGGTGGAACAACTCTGGGACCACGACGGATCATAGGCGATTGTTTTAAAAACACCGGGTAAAGTAATAATATAATCTCTATATCATTATAATTAGCTTGAAAATGTATTAGGATCATTATCGGGAGTATTGGGTTTACTGTTAGTAGAAATGACTGAGTGATAACGTTAATTAAACAATTAAGCATACGTTAATGAAAATCACACAAACACATGCATGAACTGATATGGAAATGATGTTACTGATAATATGCAGACTACTCTAGTCTGTATGATGTGCCTTTACTGATGATGCATGAATACACAGCTAAACCTAACTGGTTACGCGCATTTGAACACCCGTAAACCTAGTTTACGACATGATGAATGATGCCCATGAATAGTGATTTCCCTCTGGGAATAAATAGTGTCATGTGAATAGTAAAAATTTTGACGACTTCTCAAAGTCTCAAACTGACTTCAAAAATGATGAATAGTGAAATGATGAATAGTGATCGGTGAATAGTGATTGATGAATAGTAACTCATGAATAGTAAATTGTCGGGGTTTGGAAAATGACCAGAAATTACGAGTTGTGACATTTTGAGACCAGTTCTTGTTGGCTACACTGTTTTCTTTATTTTCTTGGATGGTTGCAGCATTTTTCTTATGCATCACAGTGTATACAACTGGTGCATCATAGTGCAACACAATGTTAAAATTAACTGAACCGAAATTATATAAATTCACTGAATCATAATGTGCAAATAAATATTGAATCAAAGTTATGTAAATTCACTGCATCCCAGAATGTTAAAATCAACTGAATCAAAATTATATAAATTCACTGCATCATAATGTATAAATATATTAAATCAAAATTATGTAAATTCACTGCATCACAATGTATAAATATCAGCATCATAATGTTAAAAATTTGCTGCATCAATATGTATAAATCTACTGCATTAGAATGTATATAACTGGTACACCACAATTTATAATTCTATTGAATCACAATGATATAAATTTACTGCATCACAATGTAAAAATCTACTACATCACAATGATGTAAATTCACTGCATCATAATATATGTAGGACCGATAATATGCATGATTTATGTGGTTCGGGAGGTCTAGGTTGATCAAACATGATGATATGATACATGTTTCTAGTGAGAAAAAGTAAAGAGAGGGTGAAGAAAAACAAAAAGTATATTAGCTTGAAAGAATGAATGTTACATAATGATTTTCCTACACCCCTCATGGAGAGTCATGAGGGGTATTTATAGGCTCCTAACATTACAAGTTTGCCAATTAAACAATAGTAGTCCCTGCGGGTACTACTTACTACGAATCTAGTACAATTCACGTGTAAGACGTTATCTTTATAAAAAAGCGAGGCTAACAATCTCCCTCCAAGATATCGTCACACGTGAATGGTTACAATGAGACCTATAAACAAACTAAATTACAATAATAATAAACTATGTTGACGTTTTTGAACCGCAGAGTCTCTTTAGTCTAGATACTGAGGCAGACTTGAAGTTCTCTCTTCCGAAGATCTCGGCATCGATCTTTGGCGCTGTGACGGAACTAATCCTTAGCTCTGAACTTCAACTGTAATGGTCTAGTTAGGTCATTACTCCCTCCTAACTAGTGAGCCTTTTCTTTTATCTGCTCCCTCCTGAATCGACAACTCTCTTTAGTCTTCAAACACGCAACGGAGAAAGTAGACACTTAAGTGTAGCACCATGGTTGTCGTTCGGGGAGCATCATAACAACATACCTCACATAAATTTCCATCCAAGTTGGTAATAAGTCCCGGTGTACTTCGTGTACTTCTCCCTCCTGATGGTTGCGAGTCATCGGAATCATCATAATGTTGTGTACACGTCGTAGATTACCTTTTACTTGATGCAATATTAAAGCCATAGCTGCCTGTGTAAGCATAATTTCGTGAGATTATGTCTAAAAAAATACTCTCAATACAATTCTCTCAAATCAACCTTTAAACGAACCTCCTTTTAATTCACTAGCTAATAGTAATGACCACATATGGAGACAACCCGATATGACCAACTTGAAAAAGAAGTAAACACCCCTTAGATATGTGACTTAATCTTGTACGAAAGTGTGACTAAGAACCTATACTGAGCACTACAACGTAACTCCTTAAAGCATAGGTAGTGTCATATACCCAAACCAATCAAACAATATATGAAATATCCACCTCTTGGACTATCCACAACTTCATGTGACATTGAGTAATACAACGTAACTCCTTAAAGTGATAGCCAATGTGAGCATTAAGAACCGAATTATGCATTTATAGATCACACATTTAGCTAGATGTCCAAGTCTTAATCAACACCAGTGTATGCCGAAACAAGTATCTCTGAAAGTCATGCATCCATCCAACCTCTAGACTTTGAGATAAACAAGTACACATGCCCGTGAAATGTCACTTCAAAATCAAATCAACAATACCATACAAAAACCCCGTAGTCATTTTATTTAAACATAATAATTCTAGCCGTGAAATATGTATCCCCGTGAAATTTTTAATACCAAAATACCACTCTTAGTCCAAAATTTATAAAAACATTAAGTCTTAACTAAATTTTTGGATTAAAATAAATGCACAAGCCCATCATGTACCCATTCCAATAAAGATAGCAAGTCCATCAGCCCACGTTTGGATCCATCCCAAACAAGTAGGGTAATAGCCCAACACACAACTCATAAAACCATTTATATGGTAGAACCCTAAACACATGGTTCATTTTATCATAACCCTAATCACACACATAACTTTAATCCGCCCCCATCTGCTATGTCTTCTCTCCCTCATCCAAACAAATAAAAAAAATACGCATCTCGTCTTATAACAAACCCATCTTGTTTCATCTCCTTCATGCAATCTCCATCAAAACCAAATCATTTACACTCACACCATAGTGTTTTAGTTAATAAACAAACACAAACTTTTGATCTCTTGCTTTCAAATAACTCACGAAGAAGTGATGCAACAGAGCCTTCAAGATTCTAGGATGGGTCTCGGGTAGGTGTATGATTTGTGTTTGTTTTTTGAACCGAAGGGAAATATTGGATGCGAACATAATTGTTCTTGTTCAATCTTCAACTTGTTTCGGATATTTAATGAAGTATAAGCTTCAATATGGATCTGTGATGATAATATGTTCCATAAAAAATCTTTATAAAAGATTATAAAAAATGGAACAAGTCTGAGATCTATTTGTTCTTGTACTTATCAGTTTAGGATAGTGAATGAGAGTTGGGGAGTGATGGTGAGGGTAATGGTTGTGTCTAGGTCTAGGATTAGATAATGGTTTTTGGTCTTATCGTGGCTGTGGTAATGCTTTTGTACGAGGACAGTCGATGTTCAAGTTCTTTTCATTTCGTATAACTCTTAGACTGATGATGTGCTAATAATAAGACGGAGGTCACATAGAGTTTGGTATTCTGGTTGAGTTCTTGGTCTTCCCTTCATCTTCATCTTTTCTTCTTTGAAATTCCGATAATTGGTAATAGACCCAATTCCGACGACATTGACTATTTGACCTGTCAAATTGCGATAATTAAACCCAATTCTGACAGGTTCAATTCCGACGGGTCAATTCCGACGATTAAGTCCAATTCTGACGCGTCTTATCGAATTTCTTTACAAGAAATCGATTCCAATTCCGATGAAGTAGGGTCTGTCGAAATTACTTTACAATCAATTCCTATAAAAGAGGGTTTTGATGACCATCAATTCTGACGAATTTTCCGACCATAAATTCTGACCAGCTTTTCCGTTCACCTTTCCGACCAATATTTGACCACTTTCCACTGTATGGTACAAGATAAGTCATAAGAATGATATATACACAAAATAGTTAACTTGGACTAAAAAGAAGTACAAAAAGAACTGTTTTAATAAACCGTGTAAGACCATGACTCTTTTTGACCATTTTTGATACATAAAATCTTGTATAAAGCTGTTAACCACAAAAGATGGAAAAAAAATTTCCAGATCTAAAAAAAATGATGTAAGACAGCTTCAATAAGATGATTCGAACACCACACAATTCAACAAAGTAACAACCTGGCTCTTTATACCAATTGTAGGACCGATAATATACATTGATTTATGTGGTTCGGGGGGTCTAGGTTGATCAAACATGATGATATGATACATGTTTCTAGTGAGAGAAAGAGTAGAGAGAGGGTGAAGAATACACAAAGTATATTAGCTTCAAAGAATAAATGTTACACAATGATTTTCCCACACCCCTCATAGAGAGTCATGAGGGGTATTTATAGGCTCCTAACATTACAAGTTTGCCACTTAAACAATAGTAGTCCCTGCGGGTACTACTTACTACGAATCTAGTCCAATTCACGTGTAAGACGTTATCTTTATAAAAAAGCGAGGCTAACAATATATAAATATACTGAATCAATATTATGTAAATTCACTGCATCATAATCTATAAATATACTGAATCAAATTTATGTAAATTCATTGCATTACAATGTATAAATAAACTGCATCACAATGTTATAAATTTGGTGAATCAATATGTATAAAATCTACTTTCTCTTAGAGCTTCCAACAATGAGCTTCCAAGTTCTGTTCTTTTAACTGACTTTGGTTCCATGTCAAGACTGCAAACTCTTGCTGCTTTTAATTTCTCTCTTAATGTTAGTTATGATCTTTTTGGGACATTGTCTGTATTGGTTCCGCCTTGTTTTGGTTCAGAGGAAGAGATGGACCCAATAGAAGGTTCTGATTTTACTGATCTTGATGATGACATATGTTTAGTTTGGTCTAGAGAGTCAAATCATGGTACAAAAGGAGGGCTTACTAATATGTAACAGGGTTCTAAAGCAAACAGTGATAAGATAGATGGATATATAATTTTGTTCAAAATGATACTTTTAATCTTTTTTTATAATAGATTTCTATATAAAGAAGCAAGATATAAAGAAAGCTATTATTTCGTATAACTTCTTGTCTCTCATAAGTCAAAATAAAAGCATTGTATCTTATAGTATATGTGAATGCCACAAAGGTAACATATCTTAAGAGAATTTAGGCATGGAATCTACCTCGAGTTCCTTTCTGAAAAAAGTATGAAGACTCTTTTCACATCCTTGCCTAACAGAACCAACTCCTATTGCCATTGAATTAAATGCAGCTAGCACCTTTGAACAGCCTCTTCATGCGCCTCTCGTATTGTAGCCTGCATGCAAGTGACAAATGAATTATTATACCATCTGATCACTGGGTAGAAACATATACAAAATAATAGAAAACTTACTTCTTCAGGGGGCTTTGTACTGTCGAAAGAAGACTTGTAAACTTCAGAAGCATATTCCAACGCCCTTTGGCACTCTGTTTCTTCAACACTCTGGAAAATAAAAATAAGTTGAGCAGTGGATCCCAATAAATAAATGACCTTTACAGGGAAAACTATGTGAGCACTCAGATTAACAGCAACAATAAAATAATATCATGTGGACAACCATGCTGCTTAAACAACTAACCTGTAACAACCATGATTTTAGCAGGTTAGTTTAACTATTAGTTGCGATCAATTTGATTTTTGCTTGGTGTGACTTAAGTGTTTTGTGTGGCATATGTGTGATATGAGTGTGTGTTGACACTAAATCCCTTTGTGAGATTTTATGGTTGTGAGTTGAGTAGTCTTGATTTTGGGATAAGTTCATTTTGATTACCTTGGTAGTGTAGAAATGACTTGTGTAGTTTTGGTGTTTTGTGGTTTTTGCGTAACAAGTCTTCGTTCAAGCATTTGAGCATTAGTAAGTTATGTGGAGTTTGTTTTATGGGGTTATATTTATAGAGAGTGTGAAATTCTATTTTTGGAAACTTTGGTTTGAAAATGATAATTATTCGGGTTGTCGTAAAAATGATGAATTATCGCGTAAGATGTTAGGTTTCAGTATAGGCTTTTATAAAATAACGAAAACACAAGGTTTTAAGTGTAATAATTAATATTAATAAAAAAAATTAAAAATATATATATTTAGGGGTGGGCGGCCGAATTTAGGGATTAGGGGGAAAAAGGAAACAAATTTTAGTCCAATTATAATTACTAATTAAAAGGGTTATCTAGAATGTTCTTAGGATTAGTATAAATACAAAATCAAAACCCTCTCACCTCTTTTCTTGAGAAATTCGGTCGAGCAAAAGGGGAGGAACAAGAAGAAAAATTAGGGTTTCATTATTGTGAAGAAAAAACAAACTTAAGGTATGCTTAGTAATCCCTAATTCATTTAATAATTGATTTGATTCATGTAATACAAGTTATGATGGATCTAGGGTTTATGTTACTTCTGTAAATTTAATATATATAACATGTAGAAATCAATAATTAATAATATTATGATGATTGGTGAAGAGATTAAGGTATAAGTTAACGAGTTAGGGTTTGGACAGATTCATAGGGCTGTAAAGATATGAAGATATTTAATAGATGGAGATGAGTTATTATACGAATCTTGAGTCTAAATTGTAGTTCAGAGAAATTGGTTTCTAAAAAGTCCGGCCACGAGTGATTTCGAGGTATGGAAGTCAGTCTAATGATTTTTGCAAATAAAGATGTCAAAATAGTTAAACCGGGACAGATTTAGGGTAAAAGTATTGAGGACAAAAGTGGTTTTAAAAGAGTAATTTGGGTTAGCCCTTCTGGATAAATTGATTTATATATTCCCTTTGACTTCTACGCGAAAATTAGCCGATAATAAGTTGTGAAAGTATGGTTGTTGGGTCAAAACATTTTGGTGTGGGTTCAGATCCGAATCTGGATAGTTTTCATGTTTGATTTTTCAAAGAGTACTTATGTGTGTTTTTAGTGAATGGTCTTTGGGGAGAAACTTGTATGCTCATGAAGAACCATGGTGAATTTTTGGTGTGAGTTTTAGAGCTTATTTTGTTGTGATTTTATATGGGTAAATGTACCCCAAAAATATGCGTATTCTGAAAAAGTGTATGCAAGGGATTTAGTGTGTGTAAGTGTTTGGTAGTGGTTAGTATGGAGTCTAGGTGATCCCTGGTGGTTTACATCAACCTTAGACATCCATCATATGTGTGTTACATGGACTATAGCTTTTAGCTTGGTCGCGTGTAATGTGATCTTATTTTTGTTGTATAGATTTGTGATTGATAATTTGGAAGCTTCAAAGTTTGAGGTGAGTTTCATAGTCTCATTTTTACTTTGTTTTAACTTGGGATGGGAATGATGTTTGTGTTAAAATATTTTTGAGTTACTGTGACTATGTGGTCGTAAAATGCATGGTCTTGTAAGTGTTATTATACGTGTACTGCATGTTATGAGATTATTGTATGGTGATTCTGTGTTGTCCATTTGGAGGGTAGCTATGCTCCCATTATCCAAGTGGAGAGTAGTAGCTCTACTCACTATTATTCTGTGTGGTCTGATCAGAGGGTAATGATTACCCATTATTGTGAACTTGGATCGTGGGCGCATTCCGTCCCAAATTGATGTTGGATATTGATATTTGGATCGTGGGCACGTTCCGTCCCTTATGTCCCGTTTGCAGGTTAGTTGGTTGGGATTACATGCTAGTTGTATAATAACTATTTTTACTGTCCTGCTATGTTTTATAATCACAGTGAACTGGTTGCCTGAGATATATTGTGTGTCTTAAACCTATGAACCTCACCAACATTATGTTGACGTTTTTAAGCATCATTTTCAGGTGAGCATTCTAAGGCTAAGGTAGAGGGAAGCGACTAGACGAGACTCAGTTGCATTTGAGAACGATTTATCTTTATGTTTTGGTTTTAATTCATTTGTTTTCGATTGTGATACTTGAATGTCATTTGACTAGTACTTTATGTTTTATTGAGGATACCTTTGGAGATTTGTTTTGGTTAATTTTCTTTTGGGGTATCGTTACGACACTTTGTATCTGTACTTTGCTCTATTTATGTGATGTAGAAATTCTCTATTTTGACACCATGTGTTGTAATGATATCCATGATGTTGCACTCGCGTTTCCGCCATGGCGAGTGATTCGATGGAATCAGCACGTATTTTTCTCCAAAGATTTACAAAGGAAATATGTAAACCCGGGTCGTTATCCCCAACGAAGGTTTGAATGGAATAATGTGATCTCGATTCGTGATTACGTGTGACGAATAGTGGAAAAGATGGATTTTGGGTTTTTATGCTAAAAAAAGTGAACATAAATTAAAAACGACTTATAAAGCAAGGAAAATGATAATCGAAAGCTCGTGTAACTAAAAACGAAAAAGAAAAATAAGAACACGTTTAAACCGGGAAATCCCGAGCCTAAATGTCAAAATGATGAAATAATAACTCTACGGTTACAAATCTATTTTTCCTAAATACTAATTAATAAAAGAAAATTTTGAAAAAAAGAATTATATTTTTCTGATTAATATTTAATTTACTACGAATTAAAAACTAAATTAAAAAGATAAATAGATTAAAAATAATAAAACTATTCTAAAAATTCTGAAACTTTTTATGAAATTACTTTAAGTGAAAAAATCCTAGGAAAAATAAAATTGATGTGCCAGCTTATCCAGATAAGCTGGAATAAGCTGAAAAGAGCTTATAAACTAAAAAGGGACAAACAAAGTTAAATAAAAAAAAATGTGCAAAGACTAACTGAAAAAAGACCCTAGGGCGACTGGAAAGGTGTGTGTGTTGTGAGCAAGAGGTCCAGGGTTCGAATCCCTGGACTCTCTTTTTATTAAAACTATTTTTTTTTTTTTTTACTTTTCTTTTAACAAACTTAAAAAGCACTTTAAGATAAGCAGGTTTATAAAACAACAATATTTAAAAACAACAAATAAGCTGAGATTAAACACAAAGGATCAGATCAGAAGCCCAAAGGACTGAAAATCATGGCTAAATTATGGAATAAGGGACTGATAAGCTATGAAACTATAATAAGCTAAGGTGCCTTAAAAGAAGCAAAGGCATGCTGAAATTATGCTAAATAAGATGACTTAAAATAGAATAAGCCCAGACTAAAGCAAATAAGAACTGAGAAACTGTTAAGCAGTTGGACAAATTAGAAGAAATCAAACAAAAGGGCAAACTGCTATGGGACTGATAAGCTATATTTTTAAGCTAAATGAAAACTAAATAAGCTACTAAACTAAGAACAAGCCGAAATGAGAAACAAGCTTACTAAATAAGCTACAAAACTTAAGCAATAAGCTCTGAGATGGACTCAATAAGCTTATTGGGTCTGTTGAGTGCAGGGCTGTTCAGTCAACAAAGGGCCATCTTTGAGCTTAATTATAAGCTCAAATAAGCTAAGACCTGTGATTCACCTTATGGACAAGAGAACTACACCTATAAAACTATTTGCATACTAAAATTCAGGATCAAAACATAACAATTAAGCATTAATCTCTGACCTGGAAAGCTAATGCAGATGGCAGCAAAGGGGTTATGTGCAGACTAAACCAGAAGTGGCTTAACACTGCATCAAGCTTAAGTCAATTCACACCATCCTTTGAACATCCACATAACAATCAAAAAGGAACATGAATATACCACAACAAGGGCTGATTGAGCATAAGCTTCTAAGAAGCTTATCAGACCAATAGCTTCTATAAGATTATACTAACCAACCCAAATTCTATTAAACTTTCAAACTAGTTTAAAACTTCATGCAAACAGCTTAAACATACTAAATTAATGAAGATTAAAATTTTCCAATGAGCAAATTAACAGTGCTCACAAATTTTGACCCGTTTTGACACTAAACCAAACAGTCATTTGTTGAGACTGTTTTGACTATTGAACTAAGCAAGAGCATAATAAGCTAGGATATAGCAACTAGGATATTAAACTAACATAATTAAGCATAAACAAGTGGAAATAAGCTGAAATGAAACACTGAGAATAAGCAATAAGCAAAGTTGACTTATTTTGACTAGCTCTACTGCCAGAGATTGTTAGCCATGTGAGCGCACAGATGGGTGATGGTGCTCAACCAAATGGTGCTGGAAGTGGTGGTGGTGGCAACAACGGATGCTCCTACAAAGAGTTTATGGCTTGTAAGCCCAAAGAGTACGATGGTAAGGGTGGTATGATAGCGCTCACTTGATGGATAGAGAAGATGGAAGCAATAATGGATATTAGTGGTTGTGCTGAAGCCCAGAAAGTCAAGTATGCAGCAAGTTCTATGATCAATAAGGCTTTGACTTGGTGGAACACGCAAGTCCAAGCTAGGGGTAGGGTTGCTGCGATGGGAATAACTTGGGAAGATTTCAAAGCCTTGATGATGGAGGAGTTTTGCTCAAGGAATGAGATGCAGAAATTGGAGGAAGAATTTTGGAACCATGCAATGGTTGGAGCTAATCACGCGGGGTATACTGACAGGTTCCATGAGTTAGCTAAGTTGGTCCCTCACTTGGTAACTCCTGAGTTGAAACGTATCGATAAATATATTCGTGGGTTGGTTCCCCAGATTCGTAGCACGGTTAGGGCTACAGAACCCGTGACACTCCAGAGTGCTATTAGAAGGCTGGAGCATTAACTGATGAAGCGGTTAGGAGTGGGGTACTCGCGAAGACAAGTGAGAAGAGGAAGGAGGAGACTGAAGCAGGTAAGCAGGTTAGTTCTGGTGCTGACAATAAGAGAACAAGGAATGGGAGAAGGTTTGTAGCGGTGAATCCTGTGGTGGCAGCGAGTCCTGCAATGGCAGCTACTCCGGCTATGACAGGAAACACAGACCGAAGGGGGTACACTAGTTCTGCTCCCAAATGTGTTAAATGCAATGGTTATCATTATGAGCAGGCTGCGTGTCGTACGTGCTTCAAGTGTAATAAACCAGGAAACTTTGCTAGAGAATGTCGTACGGTGATTACTCAAGCGAATCCAATCAAGTCGGTTGACGCAAGGTATAATCGTAGGGCGTGTTATGAGTGTGGAAGTACAGATCATCTCCGAAATGTGTGTCCCAAGCTGAACAGGGCACCTGGTCAGGCGGGAAACAGGTTGGCCATTGAAGGAGGCCAAGGGCAAGGGTACAACAAGAATGCAGCTAGAGGAAAGGCGTTCACCATAAATGCGAATGAGGCGCGTCAAGACCCGCACGTCGTTACTGGTACTTTCTCTCTAAATGGCCATTATGCTACTACTTTGTTTGATACGGGTGCGGATTACTGCTTTGTGTCAACTGAATTTGCTAAATTATTGAATGTTGAACCTAGTGAACTTAGGTCTAGTATTGTGATTGAGATAGCTAGCGGTAGGGAGGTAGAGGTTAACAAGGTTATTCGTGGGTGTACTATAGTGTTAGAGGGCATTCCGTTTATGATTGACTTGATACCTTTTGGACATGGGAGTTCTGATGTGGTGATAGGGATGAGCTGGTTGTCTAAACATAAGGCCGAGGTTGTATGCCATGAAAAGGTAGTTCATATACCTTTAGAGAATGGTGTTATACTTTGAATACAAGGAGAATGCTTAGGGAATGATTTGAAATCCCTTAAGAATGCAAAAGCCAAAGAACTTAAAATAGAAGAGATTCCTGTGGTGTGTGAATTTCCTGGCGTCTTTCCTGAAGACTTGTCTGGGTTGCCTCCAATCCGTCAAGTTGAATTCCGTATTGAATTGATTCCTGCAGCGGCACCTGTGGCGAAGTCCCCATATCGTTTAGCACCCTCTGAGATGCAGGAGTTGTCCGAGCAATTGCAAGAACTTTAGGATAAGGGGTTTATCCGACCCAGTCACTCTCCGTGGGGAGCACCTGTGTTGTTTGTTAAGAAGAAGGATGGTTCGTTCCGGATGTGTATTGACTATCGGGAATTGAACAAGTTAACTGTTAAGAATCGGTATCCTCTTCCTAGAATCGATGATCTCCTTGACCAGCTGCAAGGTTCTCGATTCTTTTTGAAGATAGATCTACGTTCTGGTTATCATCAGTTAAGAGTGTACAAGGAGGATATTCCGAAGACTGCTGACCGGATCTAAACACGAGTTGTGTTGGGGATACTTTGAGTATATACTTGATAGCATGCGGAATTTACTACCAAGTACTTAGAAGAATATATGTTTGGTCGATTGTGTGATCGTATGAATGTAACAATAAGAATAACAAGACAATTGTTTAACCAAACACTTTGATTCAATATATTGAATGATTACAATGAATAAACGTGAAGCTCTTAACAATGCTTGTACGTATAGGAGATATGAATAATGATAAAACCCTAACTGAGGATCTCTTTTTATAGCACAAAGAGTCCTTTACAAGTAAACTATATTCGTATCATTCTATACAAATAAGATATACATCATATCCATTCCATATTTATCTTCACACGGTTTCACCTTAATCTTGTAAGCAGTACGAACTTCTCTTCATCAGCAGTACTAACTGTTCTTGTATTCAGCAACTGTTCAACCGTACTAACTTATAAAGAACCGTACTAACTGCTTTATTTAATTCCCAACACGAAGCTTTACCCACAAATGATGCACGAGTTGTTTTTAATTTTGTCAAAAATATTTTCGCTCGCTATGGAATTCCTAAAGCTTTAATAAGTGATCGAGGAACCCATTTCTGTAATAGACAAATGGAGAAAATTATGAAACGATATGGAGTTCATCATCGTTTTGCTACAGCTTATCACCCACAAACCAGTGGTCAAGTCGAAAATACCAACAGAGCCTTAAAAAGGATACTTGAGAAAACGGTCAATGACAATCCCGCCGTTTGGTCGAGAAAACTAGATGACGCTCTGTGGGCATTTCGTACGGCTTATAAAACGCCAATTGGTACAACACCATACAGACTTTTTTATGGGAAAACCTGTCATTTGCCGTTCGAAATCGAACATCGCGCTTACTGGGTACTCAGAAGCTGTAACCCTGATCTCAAAATAGCTGGAGAAAAGAGACTCTTGCAATTGCATGAACTCGATGAACTAAGACTCCAAGCTTACGAGAACTCAAAGCTTTACAAAGCCAGAACCAAAGCTTACCATGATAGAAAGCTTAGAATTAGGAAAGAATTCAAAGCTGGTGACAAAGTTCTGCTTTTCAATATGAAATACAAGTTCAAAGCTCCTAAGCTAAAACCGAAATGGTTCGGACCTTATATAGTGAAACATGGATTTCCATCTCGATATGTTGAATTATATGACAAACAAGGTGGAAGTTTCATTGTTAATGGTCACCGAATTAAATTGTACTATGATAAGGAGCAAATGAACGAGATTTCTATCAAAGAGATTCCGCTTGAATCAGAATATGAAGCTATCACATTCATGGCACCCTTTCCGGCCGATTATAAGAAAAACACTCCTTGGGCCGAAGAATCTGGTTATATCTATGATGTTCTTCCTAGACCTTGGGAAAGAGTAAAACTGGAAGACAAAAATGAAACTGGAGAAGGAATAGTGATAGGAAACGTGGTGTATGTTCCAATATTTTCAATGAAGAAACCAAAATTTGCACCAACGTAGCTAAAGGAAGTTTGAGTTAGGCTGATGACTCGTTAATAAAACAAGCGCTTCTCGGGAGGCAACCCGTGTATTTGTTAATTTTACTTCTTACTTTATTTTTCAAAGTGATTTCACCCCAAAGTTTCTCTAATCCCTTAGCTGAACTTAAGTGTGGGGGTGTATCACTGACTTTTGAATAAAACGTAGAAATATTTCGTATGTTTCTTTTGTTTTTAAGATTACTGCAGGTAATGATTACAAAGCTTGGATGCTTGGATCAAATAATCATCTGGAGATGAAAAATATGGTTTATTCTCTTATTTCCCTATTTTCATTCCATGAAATTCGTTTATCACATTGAGGACAATGCTTAACTTAAGTGTGAGGGGGGGGGGGGTGAATAGGAAAATAAGGATAAATTTTAAATTTCGAGCTAAATTTTAAATTTTGTTTGCCCTTGTGATCTAGTTATTTGTCATTTTAAGGATTATATATTAGAATAACTGGATCCATCCTCTGGTGAAACTTGTAATTTTTGAAAAATTGAGATGTGTCCCGATTAATATTGCAATCCATTTTGGGATCGATAAAATTAGCTAGCACACATTATATCCCTTCCACCGAAAATGTGAGGATTTAAGCCTGTTTCGTATATAGCATACATCTTTTATGCTTTGATTCTTTTGCTATGAGTGTGCCGGTGATTTTATTTATTCTAGAACTTGTGCTTGTAAATCATTATGAGACCGTTGTGAGATCACATTTCATGTGTGATATAAGTATATATGCGTGATAAGAGGCAACCTTAGGATTTAACTAAAATAGCCTTCCGTATTGATATTTAGCTAGTTACACTGACTAGTTAACCACCAATATACCCCTTTTGTTAGAGTTCATCTTTAACGCTAGATACCCCTAGTTACACCCTCTGAGCCTATCTTTTTCTTTTGATAAAATCCAGAAAAATACAAAAATATTTTACACTTTTTAGCCTAGCCTTACCCTTAGTCAAGTCTTTGTTAGTTGCTAGCTATTTGGCAAGATGGATGTTATGTGGGAAATCATGAAAATTCGAAGAAAGTTGCAAACTCCAAGAGCAGTTATCGAAGTAAAGTGAAAGAAAATTCATCGCAACTATATGATGACAAGTGAAAGTTTATGTTCAAAAAAAATAAAAATAAAATAAAAAAATCATCGCAACTATAAGGTGACAAGAATAGCCAATGAGCTATGGAATATTGTATTGATCAATCAAGTATGGAGTTTTTCTCAAGATTGCATGATAGTGGTTCGAAATAGCTAGCAACATCTGGTTAGTAGACTTTGACTAGTTTGTATATTCGTTATTATCAACCCTTTCAAAAACATATCCCATGTCTTATCCTACCCTTTTGACTTTGTGGAATTATCAAGTGTATTGACATGTAGTAACCATCCGATTTCTTGAGGAATTAGGTAGCGTTGTTAGCGATCTAAGGTTATCCTTTGTGACCATCCGTTATTTGGTGGTGCGAGAGTTTGTTGTTAGAGAGCTATTATGTTTTGCATAAGATAGTTGCACATAAGTCTAATTTAACCCTTGAAGCCTTTAACCCGAATAAAAGACCTCTTTGATATGTACACTTGGTGCTCACGCCATTTCGGTGTAGTTTTGTTTTCTGTACAAGCTTATGGTAATATTTAAATCATGACTGAACAAATGAGTGTGATTTCTCTTATATACTCCACCAACTAAGCAAATGAGTGTTTTGAGTGAATTATATTTCATTTCCTTTTCGTGAGGTGATTATTAATGTTTATCAAGCAAGAAAATCATTTGGGCATTGTCAAATATCTCAATGCTTCAACCATAAAAGCTTAAAACGATGAATCTAACTTGTACTCGTACCTGATAGATTTGCATCACATTTTTCTTAAACACACTTGTGTACCATGTTTATAATTGTTTTTACTTCTAGATTTGCTTGAGGGCAAGCAAAGTTTAAGTGTGGGGGAATATGATAACGCTTAAATTGTGCATGTTTTTAGTAGCGTTATTCGTGCTTTTATATATGTTATTTGGTTATATTTATATGCTTTTGTTACTAAATCATACCAAAGCGTGTTTGCAAAGTGTATGTAGCCAAAAACAGGAAAAAGGAAGAAAAAGATGAAAAAAATGAGGAAGAAGGAAATATTTATGATGGTACGAAGATTCTCTTGTTAAGATCCAATCAAATAGGCATTTCAAATAATAAAGGTCCAAGTATTCAAGTTGACAAGCTTCAAGATAAAAAAAAGACCAAGTTTGGATGAAGAACCATGAGCCATTAACAAGAAACAAGCCCAAACGACAAAAGTCCAAAAAGAGCATACAACAGCACTCCATCCGATCGGATGCAGCCCGCAACCGAATCAGATGGAGGCAATTTCTAAAGACCAACCGATTGGTTAGATGTAATACCGATCGGTTGGATGTCGACTGTTTTCCCAATCTTCATAATTAAGGATACTATCTTCATACCACCGATTCTAGGGCTTTCTAGTGATGGTTCTAGACTATTCTACTCTGCTTGGAGGCGAAGTTGGAGCATTTATCACCCTAGGCTTTGAGAGTAGTATAAATAGGATCATTTGTGAAGGAGCCAAGGGTGCTATCAATCCCAATTAACTCTCTAATCATCAACCACTTATCAAAATACTCTATCAAAAGTCCAAATTCATCCTTAGAAGTCTAGGAGGCTTTGGAGGTTCAAGAAGTCAACATTTGAAGGTCAAAACATCAAGAAGTCAATACCAATACTTTGGGTATCATTACCTTATCATTTGTAATCTATTTTCAATCATTGTAAGACTTTCAATTATGGTTTCTAATGTTCAAAGTTCTGAGTTTATGTTCATGTTTGCCATGAGTGGCTAGTGCCTTTGTGCACTTGCTTAGATGATGTATATTGCTTATTGATTTGCGTATGATTGTGATAACATGTTTTAATTCAATTTCAAGTTGATTCTAAGATCCAATTGTGATTAAGTTTCATAGTGACATTTGTTGATCAAGTTTAACTAGTCGTTAATAATTTTAAGGGTCGAAATATTTATTGTTATTCAACTAGTTATAATCATTTGTCTATGAATGATTGCTTTTCACCCATTGTTCTTGATTCAACAAAAGAAACTTAATTGTGGTTGTAATAGGAATGCTTTTTCTTATCAAATCGGATTGATTGTAAACCATTTCAAGGGTCGAAAGATTAGTAGTTTATAATCAATTGTAACCTATTTGTCTATGAATCGGTTACCTTTTGCATTGACCATTTCCTAAGCGAATTTGATAAAACAAAAGACTATGTTTGTGTTTAAGTTTACACCAAACTTATGAACCTTGAATTGATCTTAAATTGATTGGTTAAACGTAATGCTTGTTCTTATGAACTAAAATCTTGACGAAGGTTTAATTTGTAGAAACAATAGATTAGTTCACCAAACTAATTATCATAACCAACGTGTTATCAAAAGTTATCACAATCATGCTAATCAAGAGTAGTATATTAGTCTAAGCAAGTGTAGTTTTAATCATTTGAATTATTATATTTTCATCATTGCTTGTTTAAGAAATTTACTTTTAGTAGCTTACAATCCGATTCACTCACAAATCCCTACGAACGATCCTGACTTACCATCATAATCTTGCTATAACGGACGAGTTCACTTGCTCGTATGTGTTATTTCTAGGTTCGGTAATTCACCCTTAAAAATTTAAAACTTGTACACACACGTAACACATCAATATGCATAAAAGTATTTTTAATTTGTTGATGACATTGTTATACGTTAATAAGCTGATTAACATTGTAGAATATGAAATTACAAGTTTTCTTGTAGCAAAAAGCTTTTGGGCTCCATTTTAGAAATCCTTTTATCCAATAAAAATCTCAACTACTTGAAAAAAGAAGTTATTTTGTACATAATAGAACACTTGCTTAGATCCTTAAATAGCTATAATATAAAAATAAATCAAAAAGGAAGGGAAAGGGGGATGATTTACTAATTTTACCCCTAAAAAATAAAATAATTTACAATAAGACCCCTTGAGTTGGGAAAAAAAAGGAGGGGGAGTGGGTGGGAGTGATTTGTACAATTTTCTTATTTTTCTATCAAAATGAACTTTTCTCATAAATCAATATCTACATATTATATATAACAAGATGCGTATGACGTCATCAAATGCTTAAATGCCATGTAATGCCATGTCATAATGCCAAATAAGCGCATTAATGCCACCTAAGAAATGTTTGACCAAATAAAATTCGCATGTTTGACCTTTAAATCCAAAATTTTAAAAAATGGCACTAGAGGATTTGAACTTGGGTTGTTTATAAGGTTTACATGTATTGATTACCTCTAGACCAACACATTTTTTTGATTATATCTTGCAAGCCCAAATCTATAAACCTATGCAAACAATTATATGAGATAATTAGGAGAATCCCTACAAGTTAGGCAACCCTAATCAAAACATATACGTAAAAAAAAATCACACCTCATTCATAATATACTTTTTCTCAAAAACCGTAATGTCCTTTTTCCTCATAATCTCCTCTAATTATCGGTTTATGGTTTTTTGTGTTTTCTTCATCACAGGTCTGCAAGTAAACATTGATGTTCAAGGTTTTTTCCCTCAGTTTTTAAATGGCTCATTTGTATGTTGTTTATAATATTTGTCCATTCATTATGGGGAGTATTTTTTCCCAAAACCCTAATATCACTCATTCATCTCATTATCACACACACGATATTCTTTTTTCTTCTCTGATTTCATGTGCAGGCTGTTATCTAGGCGTCTGATGTGGAAGCAATGAAGTTATAAATTTTTGGTTATAGAGGTCAGTTACATTCTTATTTATTTTATAAACATTTTTTTTATATGCTTTGCAGGTTATTCATAATAACTTTTGCTCAAAACCCTCATAAAAATTCATTTTCTTACGGAGTAGAATGGGGGATTCTAACAAGAAAAGAAGCAAAATCGATTTTAGATATGGTATGTGCATTGCTATTCTCAAAAATTCGCTCTCTGTACCTAAATCAATTTCATTGGTGACCAGCTGACTTTATTTTCCATTTTATCAATTCCACTGAAATCCAGGTAATAAAAGATGCTACTCAAGCCATTGGTATCGTTTTGGTTTGGTGGATTGAAAAACTTCCATGTTGTTGCAACTTCTGGGATTCTAGCAAGTCTGTCAAATATAGTATTTTAAGTTTACCCAATTGATATTTTGCTAATTTATATATTCTTATCCTATATCCTGTTATATGTATGGATCAAACAGAGATATATAGAAAATAACGAGTAATTTCATATCCACAATAGGCCAAGGGGCATTTGGTTCTGATTACAAAGTTCATATGGGCAGTGGTTAAACTGAGGAGACCACATTCAGGTAAGTTGCACGCTTTTCTGAGAAATAAGTTTAAGGGCATTACATTACATGTCGAATCATTACGCGCAATAAAAAATGTCATTCTTTTTACACTAGGATGCATGCCTCTAATCAAATTGTAATTACAGGTTCTATTTTGTAGCACAAAGATTGGAATAACGTCCTTTGTTTGGCGGTTGGAGCCAGATTGGCATATAGACTTGGAGTAAGTAGCTCATGTGAATAACTTTTGACGGTCGTATATCTACTTTTGCTAACAGTTAAAACTATAAAAAAATGGCTAATTTATGCTTTGCGTGCTGCTTCTTTGTTTGTCTCAGTTAGATGCTCTTGCAACAAAATGTGGGAAGGAAGGGGATGGGTTGTTGAGCAACTTTTGAATCAGGTTAGCAAAATCTCGCATATCCAGTAATGCGTGTGTGGTATTTGAAACCTTAATGTTCTGCATGGATTTAAGAGACTCAACAATATATATTGAATCATTAGCAAACCACTAATTTAAAATGATACATGAATCTGTATTCCATTACATTTATGTTTCTTTGATTTCAGGTTTGGATCATAAGTGAAAAGCTTCATTCAGTGACATCACAGTTTGATCAACTTAGAGAGTTAGAGCTCTACGCTTTCAAGAGGCTAATAATCGAGCTAAGCCTATAAGAAACCAAAATGATTTACCAATGTATCTCACTTAGCAATGGTCTTGAGTCAAGGGAACCAACAAGTTCAGAGACCAGAGATCAAGGTGAAATCCTAGCCGAACCCATGAAAGTTCCGCAACAACTTTTAGAAGATGGAACACGTGCTCTTGAGGTATTTTATCATCACTATTTGTTTTATAAATCCAATGTTGTTAGAGGTGGGAATTCAAACCCTTTAACTTACTAATAGGTTGATTTGGGTTGTGTTGTAGGAGTATAACTAACGGGCGAGATGGGGAAATTAAATATTACGGGCTAAACTGTGTGAATGAACGATTTGTTTATGTAATCATCAAATAAGAAGGTTAGAATGGCTGTCATATTGGTCGATATATAAGTGGTTTCAGTCAAATTAATGCAATGATGGTGTAATAGTTATATTTAACCAACATTCGTTCTATGTTGTTTACTAACTATGCAAACCTGTGTTTTTTTTTTTTTTTTTTTTTTTTTTTTTTTTTTTTTTTTTTTATATATATATATATATCTCATCATTATCATGAAATTAAATCTTTATGTTGTAGATATTGGTCAGGG